>PTEX01000296.1:158203-373203 GCA_003342815.1 Eudromia elegans | reverse complement strand
TCATCATCATCTATCTGAGAGAATTCTATTTTAAAAGAGAGTTAGACATGAGTACAGAGTTCAATATTTGGAGTTAAAGAGATTTGTTTTTAATAAAACCTCTCTTTGCTGGAGCGCAATATAGCTTTTTTTAAAAAAGAAAAGTATCCATGAAATATGTAATTTACAGGGTAGAAAATTAGTTAGTGGAGTGATGCTGAAAATTATTTTTTCTTCATACAAGCATACGACATTCTGGCAGTATTATATAGGACTGAATTTACACACATTGGGAACTTAAGTACTGGTCCTTAGAGTATTATAATGGAGTATTATAATAGAGTATTAGAGAAATATAATGGAAGGACAATTACCCACTTACACACAGATATCTCTCTTGCAACATTAGATCAAGAACCAGGCATCTAACTTTCACCACAGAACCTTCTGCACAAAGATTTCACAAGCAATAGGGCTTAATCTAATAAACACAATCTGGAAAACAGAATCTTTCCTTGTCATATGCATACATTGATGTCATACTGATACTGGATATTGCTGAACATAACAGAGAATCAAGATGTTTGTGTGAAATATCTTCAGCTCTAGTAAATTGTATATGCTCCCATTTACCAGAGCAGAATAATTCTTCTACACATTGTTTTTCAGAGATTAACTACAAATCAATCCAAATTTTACAGATTCAGAACTGATGGTATGGTAAATTATATCTTAAAACATTTTCAGTTCTATCCAGGATAAAAGATGGACATTTTACTGTAATATATTACAGTAGTTAAAAATATAACATGCTGCTGCTTTGTTAAAGCCTGAATCGCCTTTTTTTTTAAAAAAAATGTATTTTTTTTTAGATAGATGAAGATTTTCATTTGTCTGTTTGGACTTTGCATATTAATTACTTCACATTTTCTGATGATCATCCAGCTATCAGAGCTTCGAAAAGTTTTCAGAAAAGTTTTGCCCAACATAACTAGGGATCCTGTTTCAAAAACAAATAGAAGAACATAAGTGATACTACTTCCATCATTATTCTGTAAACAAGGCTGAGGAGAATGCCTTCAGAGGTAGCTGGGGAAATGAGAATGGGAAATGGAGTAGAAGCTGTCCCAGCAGGAAAGAAGACATAGTACAAAAATTATTTCTATAGTCTATAAATTCTTGAATCTTCTTGCATACTCTTGTTTTTGCTAGACTAGAATTGGGGTGTCATCTCCCATACCATATAACACAAAACATGAAGAGTCCTCAACAGATACCTGCCTCAGGGATGACTAGTATGTGCCTCTAATTCACTCTGCTGAGCCTTCTATTGAGCCACGTGTCTGTGGAAGAAATATCTTCTTTTTTTTCAATCATTCTCAAAGACTAAAATTCGTAAGATACTTTGGGATTCCAAGCCTTCTTCAGCTTGAGTGCTTTGGAACTTACCGTTCCTAATGCCCAGGAAGATATCTCTCTCACAAGATAAAAACCTATTGAACCCTAACAGCTAGAATAGCAAAAGGCAGATGAGGAAAATGGGGGAAAAAAAAAATCACAAAATTTGCTCACCCGCTTGAGAATCCTCACTTGAAAGAGGCTAGAGAGGTGAGTTCTGGTCAGCAGTTTCAGTACTTTCTTTCACAAAGCATGAAGGGCATTCCCAATCCCAATGAACCACATTAAAGCTTGAATGCCCACTAGTATAGTCATCCTGGAAGCATTCTGCACTGCTGTGTTTAGGTACCCAGAAAAAAAAAAAAAAAAAAAAAAAAAAAAAAAGTAGTCTAAAATGTAAGTGCCTTTATGTAGGTGACACAAGACTGTTGTATCATGTTATATAGATCATGTCCTTTACTGGCTTGCTAAAGGTCACATACAAAAATAAGGGAGTCTGGACACAGATCATCTTTTATACACAGAATGACTCTCTCTATCACCTTTTCCACTTCTGTTAAATCTCATACACATTTCTTCCTTTTCCTTTCTCCTTTTTTTATTTTCTCTCTTTTTTTCTTTTTCTCTGTTTTCCTTTCCTTTCCTTTTCTCCTTTCTTTTATCTTCTTTTCTTYTCTTCTCTCTTCTCTTCTCTTCTCTTCTCTTCTCTTCTCTTCTCTTCTCTTCTCTTCTCTTCTCTTCTCTTCTCTTCTCTTCTCTTCTCTTCTCTTCTCTTCTCTTCTCTTCTCTTCTCTTCTCTTCGCTTTTTTCCTTTCTCTTCCCCTACCACCTCTTCATCTTGTTCTGAAATATTTTCAGATGCTGTAGAAATGTTATGTACAAATGAAACAGTGATATTATCAAGTTATGCATGAAATGAACCTAAGTAACCATGTAATCTTCTTTGTGTGACCCTCTTCAACTCCCACCCTCTCCTACTGCTTGTTGTGCTCACTTGTTCTGTCATGTCTAAAATTAGACTCTACACTTTTCCAGAGAGGAACCAGGTCTTATTTGTTCTGCAAAGTCTGTAGCATACCTTAAACAGCACTCTGTAGTGCAGGGTTAGAAACAGCCTCTCAGTCCTTTCAACTTTTCAGGATTTCAAAAAAAATATATCCTTCTGTATAGAAAATAAGGAAAATAAATGTTTTGAGTCCAAGGGTCACAAACTGGGAGTGTATTTGGGAGATGTGTCACTTGCTATAGAAATATTCTTTTAACTCTTCTTTAGATCTGCTTCTGTTCATAGTCAGAAGTACTGTGCTAAATGGATGACACCTCTATTGTGCTCTAAGTGTTTTCCAGGGAATGGGTAAAGTCCATATGCAAGTTCCTGTTTTTCTAAAGTCAGTGATTGTCTTGATACAGGTATCTGTTTCTCTTTCTCTCTCTCATATTTGGCTGGAAATTCTATTAAGAACTTTTCAAAATGAGAGTGTTGCCAAAAGCATCATATTCCTAGGAATGTTTTGCTCAATTTTCCATTAAAAATAACATCACTCATAATTCATGGACAGCTCCAGACAGTAAATTATAAATTATGTCACGCACAATAACATACTCAAGGAGAATTAAAACAGACGTAATTACATTATTTTAAATTCTGAATCGAGTTTTAAGAGCTTAATGGCTTATGTTACAATGTAAAGACAGTGTTCACTCACACACCTAACCAGCAGAAAAGATACGGTAAAGGATGATTTCAGACACAGTTCTGTTTCCAGTATTTCCTGTCTATCGACATGCTAGTGCTAGTCAGAGCCTTGCAACTTGACATTACAGAACGGTGTCTGTAATGTGACTGTGTAAATGCAATTGCTTCAGACCTTAACTCAAGGTTCTTGCTTCTCCTGTTGGTCAAGATGTCTCGAAATTCCTTTGTTATTTAATAACCTTATTCTACAGCATGCAACAGAATATCACCTTCATCTCCATATTTAGTTAGGGCACTACAAACTGCTCTCTAATCTACTTTTTATAAAATGCTGTTATACACCAGACAGAACATTATTCCTTTTTTAATTCACTATAGCAAGTTTTAAAGAATCTCTTGAAAGAATCTCTTGTAAAGTGCTTTCATTTACTTTTCGCCTGAAAGACAAGAAATATGCTCCCGTACCACAACGTGTCATGGCCAATTCTTAAAAAATGTTAGTGATCTGTCTCAGCTACACTTCTAGTACTTGAATTTTCTTTGGTACATTTTCTTTCCAGTAATAACTACCACATGTAATTTCTTTTGTTTAAAAAAAAGTTGATAGATTTACAGATCTGATATTATATTGCATAACAAAATAATTTCTAATCCCACAAAGTTTCATATTGCTAGACAAGGGAATTGCTTATCTTCAGATTATTTGAATTAATATTATAATTTTTATAGGGATACTGTTCCCAGGGGTCAATAGCATTGTATTCAATGTTACTGCTATTTTCAGTACATTAAGTAATTGCTGAAACATTTTAACAAATGTTTTAACATTTTAACACATTGAAACAGTGCTAAGACATTTTCAGACAGTGATTGCCAGAGGGAGATAACTACTACTTTCTCAGAGAAACAGAAATCATAGCAGTGTCCCATACGTAAGCAAAAAGACCAGCCTCAAATTTCTGGCAACTGGATTCACAGAAAGTGTGGTTATAGGTTTGCTTGACACTAAGAAACAGATCCTGGCTTCTTTGGGAAGGGATAGGAGGGAGAGCAGAATATTTTGATATTTTTACTGTAAAAAGAAACAATTCACTGTTTAAGTGAGAGATGTTAATGGTCAGTAGTGAATCAAAATAAGTCTTTTATAAGACAGCATGGTTACAGCATACAACTAATCATGTATTATTCTGCTTGTGACAAAAATACATAGAAGAGAATGAACTTAGGTACAAGCCCTGTCTTAGGAGGGGGTAGGATGAGAGATAAGGCTGTGCAACTACTCACATCATATGTGTAAAAACATGCACCAAATTGAATAGTGCTAATGCAGCAGTTAAGACTCCTGGTTTCAACGATTGAGCTATGCAATATATTTATATGCATATACAATATATATATGCAATATACAATACCCATCCATAGAATCTCTGTGAAAAAAAAAAATCTTCTTTAATTCTTGATAATTACATATGGTAATTAGAACTTGCTACTTAGAGAATGTTCACTATTACATATATTCTTAATAATCAAACTAATCAAAATAAGGTAAAAACATGATTTTTAGAACTGCAGAACTCAAGGAATGAAGATCAATTCAGTCAAAGCCATGTAACACATTTGGGGAATGCTACTTTTTGGGGAAAGTAAATTCAAATGATGGAATCAAAGACTTTTTCCAAGACAGACTCAAGGATAAAATGCAATATGATTTTTGCATTTGTGGTTTCCAATACTGGTATTTCCTTTTGTAATAGATATTTTGCAGAAAGCAAGCCAAAAAAAAAAAAAATTTACTTGTTCAGAAGTTGACTCTACATTTTTCAGAGGCAGCAATGTCTGGGGTTTTTTGTTTCCATTTTTTTCTTCCATCACATCCAGATAGTTATGAAAGAGAAATAAATCCCATTTTCTTTTGGATATAGGGAATATATCTCCTTTGCAGCATAAATAACTTCCAGGGAGTTTGTGTTCTCATATGCTGTGTTCTAAAATGCAAAATTTTAATTACTTAAATTAGGTAGCAGTCAGAAAATTCTCATCTATGCTACAATTTCATGCTATCTCAGTTTGCCAGCACCATTTCTATATTACTATACTTGATTACTCCTCTACTGCCTTCATAGATTAATTTTACAATTTTCAAATTAATTTACTGACAAAAGTGTCAAGATTATAATGGACAATCTGGCAGTGGAAGTTGTATTTTTAAAAAGGAGTTATTTTTTAATAACTTATTTTAGGTTTGATAGGCTGCTTTTACAGATTCCCTTGGGAAAATAATATTAATATCTCTAAGTGGATATAAGGAACTACAAAAAAAAAAAAAAAAAAGCACTGAAGATAGATTCCTTTCTTTCATTCATTTCAAGGAATTTCTGCAGAAGAATAAGAGATAATCACATTGTCAATTTTTTTTTGTTTCTAAAACATTGCAAGGTATTAGCCTAAGGAGTATGCCTAAATTTACAGTATGATTATTCCCAAAAATAGTAGGTCAAATAATTTAAGTGACAGTCTTCTAAAAAGCATAAAGCAATCAGATCAAAACAGTAGGGACTTCTTTTCTTTACTGTCATATTCTGATATTTTGAAGACCAAGGGAAAAAATACTACACATAACATTTAAAAATGGAAAAGACTTACTAGTACACCTCTGTGTCAGAATTAGTGTTTTCTTTTTTACGATCTCTCTCTATCTTTTAACCCATCTCTCTCAAAATTGGTGTTTGGTTAGCATGACTTTTGATTCGTTTAAGCTATTTATACATTACATGTTATGAGCTACTGAAAACGTAGACTTTGCAACACATTTGCGTAGTAAATTAATAGAGAATAAACTAGCTAGCACCACTGAGTGTGGAAAGATCTCAAGTTAATATAGGCAAAATCTTGAGTTAAATCTCTAAAACCAACATGTATTTAGTGGTCATTAGAAAGCACAGCAATCTTCCTCAAGGTCATCTTGCTTTTACACATGTAAAGAGGGAACTGCATGAATTAGGAACAGAATATACTACGAAGTCATGATTTCTCCCTTCGTGATGACACTGATTAAGGAGAAAGGGAGTGTCATGTTTTCTATTTGTATTTTTATTGCTATTACTTACAGTGCAATTCTATATGCCACGCAATCTCAATAAATAATTTAGTAAGCTGTGATACTCCACTGTTTTGGTCACAAATGGATATTGCTGTTTAGTATGATGTACAACAAGAAAACAAATTAAAATGCATTGCATTCTCAGTGAAGTATCTCAAGGAAACACTGATCAAATTTAAAATTTAAAAAAAAAGTTTAAAAATTATTTTCTATATGAAACCTGCAATTGTTTGCACAACTGAAGATCAGTTATGACAACAACTGATTGAAGTTGAACCGGTCAGTTTAATGTAGGACAACTAGCAGGTATTAGTCCACGCTGAATAGAGAATTTTATCAGGAAAGACAAACATGTTGGGAGCCTAGGAGTCCATGTCTCTTCATCTTTCAGTCAAGAGGCTAAGGATAGTGCAGTTTGCTTCTTTTTTTCTTTGTTTTTTTTTTTCAAATTATAGAAGTGCACATGATTCCACATAGCTAGCATCAGCATAAGAAGCTGAAGTTAGAACACACAGTGAAACGGAGAATCAATTTTAAAAAAAAAGGCAACGGCCAAAATTGTAAATACAAACTGTGACAGCTGAGGCAGAATAGAACAGGACAGGTCTCAGAAGGTCCAGAATACAGTATTGTGTCCCTAACTGATTTATCTGACACAAAATTTGGTTAAAGGGACGACAAAGACAATTCAAATCAACTACATCTTCATACTATCTTAAAAAATAGCATCTTTCTAATATGGACCATTCTTGGCTCTGATTCAATTCACATTGACTTCAGAAAAGGACCTATTCCATCACAATAAAAGAAATGTGAGGAGAGATAAAAAACTATAAGTATTGCTTGTTATCTAAGTTTTCAAACAATTTTCTGTTTGAACCTGGCAGTACAAAAAGAAATTTGAAAGGGTGAAAGGAATTATCTATTTTTTTCAGGATTGTTTGGTCATTATTTGTAATTCCTGTTAAAAAGAAAAAAAAAAATCCATGCGAATCACATACAAAAGCTTATGTTCTGTTCAGTTAGCAGCTGAGCACAGCTAGGCACATGCAGCAAAGATAAGCTGCCAGGCTGAGGACCATAACGGAGCACCTTATGCTTCCTCTGAAATACAACAGAAGAAGCATTTAACATTCCTAATAGAGAGACAGCAACTTAACATAAGCTATTAAAAGTGCGGAAAAATTATCAAGTACATTCTATATTCCTGCTATCACCACTATATAAAGAGCCTACTTTGTGTCTTATTTTCTATGTTTGCTAATGAACTGGTTTTAGTTACTATAGCACAGCCACTTCCTTAGAGAAAGATATTGTTAATCCTGTCAGAGGACTGAAATACAGAACTGATTTGCAAAGGATCAAGGCTTACCTTTATAATAGTGCATTGCTTAAACAGTAATTCCTGCCCATAGAGGAAGAAAAGCATTGTTGATGGTCATCTTAATTTGTCTGTTTTAAAATTTACCTTTGGATAACACTGGCAATATTTCATTAATAAGAGAAATATACCACAAGCCTGTGTTGAAAATATTAATGTAGATGTTTTAAGGTTATTGAATGCAAGAGTACCACCTATTTCTGCTGCAGAATGTTACTCATACCTCAGCTGCTCAAAATCAGCTGCTTTCACTAATAAGATCAGTTCAGTAAGTGGAGGAAGAGCAGTGGATGTTGTCTTGACTTTATCGACCATTTTAACAGAGACTCCTATAGTCCTGTTTTCCATTTCTGTAGTCAAATTGGGAAGGTAAAAACTAGAATAAGATCTACAATGTGAAGAATACTAGTTGTTGGTCTGCTGGATTTAAGGAAACAATTCAAGATCTACCTTACAGTTAGTAACAACCAGTACTTCTCAGGGGAGAAAACCTGGAGTCATTTGCCTTTCTCCAAACCTGAGTTTAAATGAAAGTCAGGATGTAGGAAATAAAGATTATACAGAAGTTTGTATTTAAACATGAGCTTGAACTGTAGGCTTTTACGATGGAACAGATAGAGCCAAGAGACCGGCTTCTGTGACATACTTGATCCAGAATATGCTAAAAGAGCCATATTTTCCAGAAGCATGATAGGAGACTTTTTCGAAGCATCAGGTCAATATTTTTATGGAATATTTATACATCTTACTATAGGCACATAAGAAAACAAGAACCTAAAAATATTAGGGATATATATTGCTCAGCATATGGAAAATACTAGTATAAAAATATTTTAAATTAAATATTCCTGTTTTTGCAAGTTTGAATGGAGAAAGTTGACTTCTTTGCATTAATGGGAAAATTATAGCTTATTATTCATTCAGTCAAAAAATTACTGCTATTACTTAGTGAAGTGAAAAGACTTTTCATGAGCATTGTTCTGCTTCTGAGTAAACTAGGTTATGTTGATGATGAATAGCATACTTTTTGAAGAAAACTTTTCTAGTCTGTAGCATCTGTGATAGCAGAGTTAACAAGCACGACCATAAGAGAAAATTCCCAGCCCATTCACAATCTCCCCACGAAGCTAGATATACCTTTTGCAATTTAAATGAAGGAATCTCTTACAGGAAGTAGACTTTCTTCCTCTGTAATCCACTTCAAAGTATTTCTAGCATGAACATTGAACGTCTGCTAGAACTGTGACTGATCAAGAACAATGATTCTATGTATATATGAACTGCACAAGCATGTAGATTTAGCTTGTATATTTATGAAAGCTAATTATGAAGGACATTACAAAAAATCTTCTAACCAAAGCTAGGTTTAATCAAAGATTTTCTTGGCAAATAGGTAATGGTTCTCTAAGTCTATCAAAGAGTTTAAGAAAGAACAAAGAAAGTGGTACCGTTCTTTCTTATTTTTATCACAATTCTCTATAGTCATAACATTTCATTTGTTTTGTTCAATCCACTATATTGAAAAAAAATTTCATTTTAAATTTAAAATAGTTTAAACTCATAAAGCTTATAAAAGTGTCTCAAGCAACAATCACAATCTAAACCAACATAGTTTTCTTATACATTCTGATTTAGTTTTCCATACATACGCATCTTTAAAATAACAGAAATGTTTTTCCTGAGAGGGAACAGTTAGCTGCTCTGCAACAGGAACCTACACTGTAGGAACACACAGGAAATTGTCTACACTGTACATGCCTGCATGCACACAGGAAATTGTCTACACTGTACATGCCTGCAAACAGCTCCTACTGGGCTCCAAGCTATTGGGTGCTGTAAACTAATTACAGCATGCAAGGAGATTCTGCCTGTCATATATAGCTGCAGGGAGACAACTTATTAGCCACCACTCAACTGAGGTGAAAAAGAAAGACTGCAAGTGATACCTGTTCTATCCTACTCCTTTAAAACATTGGGGTTTTTGTTTGTTTTTTGTTTTATTCACACTATAATCTTCTAAAGCAGCTAGTACTAAAGCTATTATTTTGCATACAATGTGTACAAAACTATTCTTAGAAACACATATCCAAGTGTGCTCATAAATAATGTAAGAAAACACTTTACAATTAAAATATGTCTTAGAAATCTCTGTAACAATGTTTCTATCCTATTATATAATGTTACGATCACTTTGGTCAGTTTCTATACTCATTAAACTGCTATCAAGGTCATTGTGTCTTTTATAATTACAAATTTGACAACATAGTAAGCTGTTTCACAAAAACAAGGAAGTTTTTATCTTTCTTCAACTTAAAAAGTCCTGATACCCTCTCTGATTTTCTAAAAGATAGGCTCATCTAAGACACAGATGTCATGATTGCAGAGAACATTCTTCTTTTATTGTGGCAGTGAGGATAGATTTATTTTGGGAAAAGGACTTAGCTATATGAATATTCACTAATTCTTTCAAGAAAAGTCAGTCATTCTTCTATTACATTATCACATACCTTCATATATCAGGTTACAGTCCTGAATTACATCCGAACACCCTAATTCTCATTAAAATAAATAAATGCAAATAATTAAACATATTTTAAACGTTAGCTGAAAATATAATAGTAAGAATCATTCATCTCATAATGAATGATTCATCTCATAATGTGGAGCCTAAATGCATTTTTTACCCTTAATAGTACTAGATGAATAGAACAGTAAGAACTACTTAAGACTTCTTTTTCATCAGACATTAACAGGATACTGACAACAAGTATAAGGTTTATAAAAATATGAGGACTGATTTTGAGGGCAACTTGAAAAGCATTCTGATGTTTCTGAGACAAATAGGAGACAGTGGCTGCATTATGCATTACTTCAATTATGTTTTACAGAAAGTGAGGATGACTAAATACGCTTGGTTTGATTAGAAGCAAACTATAAATGGAAGACTTTGGCTTTGATAACATTTCCAGAAAAAAATTCAGAAAACCAGAGTAGTACATTTGGAACACTGCACCCTTAAACTTCTCAGTAGATTAGTTTCACATGTAGTATAAATCTCTCAGCACATCATAGTGTCCATACCAGATTAAGCATTGTTTGAGTTCTATTGATCGGTATGTCTTTAAAAAAAAAATCTAGTTTTGCCTTGTTCTCTATAGATATTTAGAGATCCTCTGGGAAGTTAATTTAATCATATCTTTTATATATAAATAAACATTCTGGAGGTGCATTAGAAGACAAAAATGTCACCTATTTTATATCTAACAGTTTCTGCTGTATACCGTCATCAGTTAAGATATCTTGAACTCTCATGTCTTTGTTTGTCAAAGTTATGTGAAACTGTATTATAAAAGCTCAGTACGTTTTTCAACTAATGGCAAGGTAAGAGACAAAGCAACGGCGGTATGCAAAAATGCACTCAAACTCATATTCTATCAAATTAATGAATTACATAAATTTATTAAAATAAGTATTCATAAAAAACTTGGTTGAGAAATTAGCCATTTTGAAGCATCTTTCAGAATTATGTGTAAAAATGACACTTGTATTTAAATGCTTATATTATTGTGAGTGTGCTAAGACCTGAAATCCCTGTTACGGTTCAATGGGAAAAATGTCATGAGAGGGACTAGAAAGCTGTAAACGAAAGTCTAAAATGAACGAATGCTTTACACAGTAGACTAAATGGATGCAGTTATCAGAGGATTATACAAAGATAAAGCACACAAAATTGCTACCTGTCTGCTTACTGAAGAAAAGCAAAAAGAAATGTGTAGGTACAAAAAATGAGTTTTGAATAGCAATGGATATTTCTAACAAGATCTAGGGATTCAATTTTAAATCCTTTATGCTGATGCTCATGATGCATTCATGCATTTTTTTTAAGGAAATGTAGTGCTCTTACAGAATGTATATTCTACATGAATAAACAACAGCTTAACTGCTATATATTTCTCTAGAATTTAGATTTCTCTAAAATGTAAGAGGTTAACAGCTATTATTGTCAAACTAACTGACATGTAATTCCTGTTGCACACTAACTAAACAATAGTCAGAACAAATGGAATAAAACACTCTTCTCATTAAAAAAAAATCACAGATATATATTATTTTTTGCACTGAAAGAAGGTGAAAGAAGGATATTTTTTGGAAGAAAAAAGGTTTTACTTGCAGCTTTTTTTTTTTTTTTTTTTTTTGCCTACTGACAGATTTTAGAATCTGGGAAGAGGAAGAATGCTGCTGCTAGATTGCTAGATGTACCATGTTATGGCTCATTACTGCAGCTAACAACAAAAGGCAGATCCAGTATTTCCTCAATCATGGATGAAAGGAAACAGCAACAAGAATGCAATGGAGCAGCAAACACAGTTGTCACTGGAAGTGACACTGGTAGTGTCAAATGTATCTGAGTAGGAATTTCAATTACAATTATTAAGAAGATGGAAGAAACATAGATTGTACTTGCAGAGAACATTCTGGTTTTCTACTACTCAAAGTGTTGGCTGGATTTCACTAGTCTAGCAGTCATGTTCACAGTGGGGAAAAAAAATGTATATTTATATATATACATATAGCAGCAAAATTGGAATGCAGTTCTTGAAGCCAAACCCAACTGAAAGAGAACATATGCTGTAGCTTTGTTCTGGTATAGCTATATCTATTCAGCTGGGGAGACGTAATCTAAAGTACAAGTGGCAATGCTTCTTTCCAGTTCTGACATGAAGAATAAGGGGGAAAAGCTCCATCATATATAATTGCATCAATTAAGAACAATAAATACGAGTAACACATGCTCACTAGATCTCTTGAGTTATCCCAAAAAAATAAAGCATTTCTTGTTCATGCTCTTAAGAATTCTGCTTAATATTGTTCTCATTCAGTTACAAAATTTCTCAGTCTTAGCCAAGGCAAGCCTCCTCTTCCTCCAGCTATACCTGATGACATCACCAAAGTAAAAGCTTTTGAAGAAATACCATCTGTTTCTTATAACTTTGCTTGAGCTTATGTTAGCCAACATTATGGAACAAAACTTTTTATAATGTACCATTAAGTAACAAGAAATATCCAAGTAGACAAATACTGGTTTTCAAATATTTCTTTAAAAAAAAAGATAATGTGATTATATTCTCTAAAAAAATTAAATATTTTTCACTATAAACAAGATGTCAGTTAAGAAAATGATTACTATATTGTAACAATCAATCAATCTGATTTTTAGTTTTACAACATGGATTGTCCACAAAAAGAAAATAGAGCAAGGCTCTATGAGAATGAGAGAAAGGCTAAGGAGGCTGATGATACACCTTCACTTTCAAATGCAAAATATCCTGACTTTTAAATTTTCCAAAGACCAAATATTTCCAGTCAAAACATCAAGAACAAATGTTGTTTTGGCTTCAAGAAATTACTTAAGAGCACACTTTCCAGAACAAAGTGAATATGTAATAAATGTCCAACATACTATATTTTCAGGCAAATTCTCCTGTTATAATTTAATCCTCAAGTTAAAATGACATTCTCTTTTATTCATTTTGGTATATCGTTCAAAAAAAAAAAAATCCAAAAGAACAAAAACTAAAAGCCTTCAAACCTAAAAACACGTTAATTAAGAAATTTAAATCACTAAGTAGGAGAAACTACCAGTATTTTTTATATCCTTCTTTGATTAAGGACTGACAGAATGGTCCCAAATCTTATTGCAATTCAATTTAATACTATAAATCATCTATCCAAGTTTAAAATCTATGTTATTAATGAACAATATTGCCCTGATATGAAGCAAGTATACCCTTGAAGGCAGAGTGGCTTTAAACTTGAGAATGAAATGGGAAAAATTCATGCAAAAGAACAGTACTATTTTCTGTAAATGAAACATTAATAACACATTAAACAATTCATAAAAAATATTTATGCTTGACCACAAACTCATTGGCTAATTTGGCTGCTTTAAACTAAAACCAAAAAAACAATAATTAAGTTATTGTACAGATCTTTTTTGACCTGAAAAAAAAGATGAATTTCAATCAAAGGAAGAAATTCTTTAAAATAATAAGCAAAATAGAAAATTTCAAATTTCTCAGGTCAATTCAGTTATAAACGAGAAGTATTATTGGAAACATTAAACATCTAGGCAGTATTTTGATTTTATGAAGTATTTTCAATCAAAGAAAAGTATATTACTAACAATTTAGCTAAACATATTTGCTTTTATGTCGTCATTTAGTATAAATGTAAAACTGCATGAGATATATCGAATTCTTATTTGGTTTGCCTCTTAGCAATATTTTAAATTAACTTTTACCGAGTCAAAGATAATAGATGAATAAATATATGCTTAATTTACAAAAGAAGAAAAAGCTTCTAATTATGATGTTAAAATATATATTCTCACATTAACTTTTATGACTAGTTATGTGCACCAATTATTTTACGTGCAATTTTATGACATTTTAAAGCTTATGTCAAAACTACATACAATTAATAAAGTAGCAAATATTTGCTTGTTTTTTAATAATGACAGCACAGTAAACAGGTAGAAATATTTTTCAAAATCAAGCTTTTCTAATCTTTGAACTTATTTTAAAAAAAAGGAATTTATTGTTATAGAATCAAAATTGCATGAATGACTGCAGTTATTTAACTTGTCTGGAAGAATACTTAAATTAGCAATTATTGATTATAAGTTACTAACCTTGAAGTCATCTTCTTAAGAAACAGAATTTGGATTTCTTTTTCATCACAATTAAATCTTTTTTTTTTTGCCTACTCTATATTAATTTAAATTTAAATTTCCAAAATCTGTATGTGTTACAAGTCAGTGTCTTCCACTGACTAGCTCAATGCTCTGAGATGATAGTTCAATTTTTTAAAATTTCTTTTTCATGAGAAAGAAAGCCTACCTGTTTACCTCTGTCTGCTCAGGATTTATATATTTTTTTTTTTCAACAACAGCTTTCAATCTGAATACATGCGATTTAACCTAATTGAATTGTTAGACATAAATGTGCAAATCAGGAATTATTAACAGGGAAATAGGGAAAAACTTACCTAATTGTCACTTACTATAATAAAATAAATATTCAGGTGCATATTCTGAACCAACTTAGATGACAGTTGCAGCCTTTTTTATTTCATAATGGTCATGATGCCGGTAACATTCATAAAGGCCTAAATTCAAGGCCATATTTTTCACCATTGCTTCAAATACTAACTCAATAAACTAAAGAGAACATTTTACCATACATACATTCACCTCAATTATCATTTTATTCTACTTAGCTGCAATCCATGTTATCTTTGCTGTATGTTCAAATGGACCTTAGCCAATGTCTACAGAAGTTAATGGAAATATCTTCCATGATCTTCAGTGGACATTGTACCACACCTACAGTCTGCAGTAAAATTTCACAAGTCTATGAAATTAATATATGAATTAATCTGACGTGCAATGAATTTTAGCAACAGACAGTGTAAACATTAATGAAAGCATAAAACATAAAATGACATTACACACCACCATCTAGGAGGTAAATTTATTTTTGACTAAAATTTTCATGATCGTTTTGAATGTTATATTTTATGAAGCATACTGAATCCTATAGAAGAACCTAAGAAATCTATGATGCCTTTTATTTTCCACATTGATGCATGATCTTTTTTTGTTTTTGTTCAGTTTTACTACTCACTTGAATTTGGACTAGATAAATGAGACAATGAAAGTTTCTACAAAAACCATATGCTCTTTCTGACTACTATTAATATTTCATATGAAGCTGCAAAAAATGCAGTGCAGAAAACTACAACAAAGTTCAAAACTGCTCACATACCATGGGAAAATTTTCCTTATATGCTCCACCATTTGTTTTATACATGAAATATTACCTCATATGCACTAACAATTCTAATCATGGTAACTTCACTAAAAAGTGCTTATTTTTTTTTATTTTATTCTGTGGCAGACTCCAGAGGTTAATTATCAAATTAAAATTAAAAAAAAAAAAGTATAAAAAGTTCTGTATCTGTAGGTTCTGTTTTCTCCTTTCAATTTGACTTAATAGTCCTTCTTTTTCTGCATTCTGAAAAAGGGTGAATAGGAAAGTATGATTTATCTTCTCCACATAATTCTCTCTTCCCTACAATTTCATCATGTCTCAAAAAATTTTAGTCCAAAATATAAAATAGTTGACTTTTCAAGTGTAACAAAATAATGAATATTTGAACTATGAAAGTTATCTTTATAGCATGTGGCAACCAAGAATAACATTACTGAGCATTACTAAGATAAGTTCTTTCTCTGGAAAGTGTCATGCCGATGAATAATTTGTAAAGAATAAACTCAATATCTAAATCACTTTAATATCATAAAAGCTATACAAAGCACATTGTTTATACACCTCCAGAGATGTACACATTGTCTACATCTTATTTAAATTTTTGGACTTTTAAATGATTCATTAAATTAACCTAGAATGGTAAGAAAATATACATTTTTCCTAAGCTTAATATATAAACTCAGAAGCTATTATCTGAGAAAATTAGCAAATATGCACCTGCTTATTAAGAATACAAAGAAAATGGAGTGTGCTGCAACAAAATGTTAGAAAGATTTTGGTTCAATGGTTTGAAATAATACATATGTGGATACCTTCCCCATGTTCCATCATGTTATGGAAAAAAAAAAAAAAAAAAGAGAAAAAGAAAGGAGCTTTTCATATTTTGAGAAATTAGCTGTTGGAATGCTGAAACTTACTCTGTTCATTGCTCTTTAGAGGTTTAGAGACAAAATTCCACCATACCTTCAGTACTAAGGACTCAGAATCACTACAAATTTGAATATCTTACAAAGTTGGTCCAAGAGCATTTTTTTCTGACAGCTAATTAATCTACATGTAAGATAATAAACTATTAAAATACTACAGTGATTTTAAATTCTATTCTGATTTTAAATTTATTCTGAGAGCATAAAAGACAGTATAAGCAGTAAAGACACATGTGAAAATTAAATGCTCCCTGTTTATAAGTGTAACACTTATATGACTTTCTCAATACACTTAAGTGCTTGCCAAAAGTTTGAGGGAGGAAGTTGAGAATTGCAGAGGAACTCCATAATGCATATAATGAACTATAAAAATATATTTTGTAATGTAAAAATATATGGACTTCTTAAAAAAGAGTAGGGTGAGTTCATTCTAAATTCTTACAACTGAACTGACATTTCATTTTAACATAATAAAAGTCTTCTTGACAGAAGATTAGTTCATTGATGAGAATACGAAACTGATTACATTATAATCACCACTTAAGAGGACATCTTTTAATATAGACATTGGACCTTTGTCTCATTACAGAAATCAAAAACAGTTAAAATACTTTCAAAGGCAGCAAAAAGTTTCTGTTTAGTGTTTCTGCTTAGTAAATCAGAATATCCTTAACCTATAAAGTTTAATATTGGTAATTCTGGGTCATATAGCATATTTTGAAGTACTTATTCATACTATTTTTTTGTGTGCTCACATGGCACTGTAAAGACAAAAAAAAAAGAAGGCTTGCCATGACCAATTAAAACTCTGAGGATTGTTTTGTGGTTCTGTTTAAAATAAGAATCAGAGTTTTATCTTTTATATTATGTATTGTAAGAACTTTAAGGCAAAGTATTAGAAATGTGAGAAGGAATTTGATACCACATATATTTTGTCCTAAGTAAATAGCAGACTATGTGAGACTGTCGCTCTGCAGAGTTGCTTTCTTGCTAACCCGTGACTCCTCATTGCTTTTGAAAGGGATATAGCACCCTTCTGATATGGGGATTTAATATATATTTAGGAAAATCCATCTGAAAAGAATTTCTTTTCACATAGTCACAAAATTATTACTCTTGAACTTGTTTTTAATCATGTAAAATAAATAATCCTGCATTAAACTAGTTTTAAAGTCTTCTCAATTCTTTGCTGTCAATAGAAATCCTATTCCCTGAGCCTTTATCTATACATATATATCAATAGATGTATCAACAGATGGGAAGGCAAGGATTTGGGTTTCAGCATTTGCAAGCAAGCCAGTTTAGTTGTTAGCACATGCCTGGCCACAGTTTTGGCCTATGAGATGGCTCATTGAGATGATCCCCAGACATAGTCTAGTATATGGATGGGCTCCCCAGGATGATGTAAAAGCTAAGAATAGAAAGCAGTTTAGTCTTATGAATACAGGCTGTGCCCTATCACTTTACCTGATGGTGGAAAACTACATGAAATTTCTTTTCGGCTTCAGTAGAAATTTAGAAGACTTTCTTCTACACTTGAATAAAAAAAAATGTAGTCTCACTAGGAAATGATGCACGAAACTATCTGGTTACAAACAAAAATCAAGCTTCCATCACTGATAATACTAGCCACCAGCAACTTCCATCCTCTCATCCTCACCACGTCTGTTTCCTCTTTCACAGCACTATCTAGCTAGAATTCACCCGTAGGCTTCACAATTTGATATAACCTTGTTAAGATATTGAATATACCAAGGCTTGTCTTAGCCCAGGATTTCTTCCAAACTTTTTTTTTTTTGAAACTGTGATTCCAGTAGCAGTATTTCAACATGGTAAAGATTAGAGCCCAAGTGCTACAGGCATACAAGTAACTTATTCTTTCTTATATAGAGAGATTATAGTTACTTCTTTTTCTCCCTCACTCTGTTCATTAATGAGAACAATCAATTTTACTTCATTCTTCATTTAACCCTATCCCTCGACTCACATGTATTGTTTTTAGCTCAGCATGGACTATCTGAATCGAATTTATTATCTTCTTTCTGATCAGATTGCAAAATGCATGTTTGTTACTTAAACATCTTCAGAGCATTTACCTTGCACTTCATCAGTTTTCCAAAGCTGTACAAGATACTTTTAGGCATCTGTTACATGTAACCTGTAAAACATTACTATTTTTTTGGAATGTAGATAATGAACTGACAGTTGATTATGCCTAAGTGGCTAATGAATTATGATTGCTGAACCTAACAATTTATGAAATGCAATCATGCTATTTTTTCATTTTCTTCATACCTTGTAGGAGGTTTCATCTCACAACTATTTAAACTATTTAAACTCCTTCTAAAATACAAACTCTTTAAAACAAGCACTTGCTATTTGCTATGTAAACTTACAATGTCTTGCTAAATGAGAATTGAGCCTGCTTAGCACTGCTCTTAGAAAAATCTACTATATTATAAGAAAGCTCAATTAAGCTTTTCATTCCATCTAGAAATCTCCACTGCCTTCCACCTATGGAGTCATTCACACTCATGCAAAGTAAAGGTCCAATACCATCCTCCTCCTTTTGACATTTGCTTTGCACAAGCACAAATGACTATACAGTATGAAAGTAAATGAATGACCCTGACTGACATTTAAGCTGCAGGCAAGATTGTGCTTCTCATAGCAGACCAGAAAGATCTAGGGAGCCTATGGTATCTATCTAGCAACTTTATCTAATTACAGTTACATTTGAAGCAAGGTGAAAATTCCTTTCATTCCAGTAAATGAAGGGCACGCTGACCAGAATTTTGACATGATTGACTACTCACTCTACCCTAACATGCCTGTTTAGAAAGGGAAATGAGAGAGAGAAAGGGAGGAGAGAGAGAGAAGTGTGTGGAGGATAAATATAACTAATTAAAATCCTTTTTCAGATTTTTTTACAATTTGACATTCTCTGTGATGACAGAAAAGCAGTGCAATGCAGAAAATTCTTTTAACTGATTTCATTTTCTGCTAGACAGAGTTCATTGGTTACATTGTGTCAGCCACAAAACCAGAGAATTTTCTAAGTGACTTGATGAAATTTTACTGGAACTTCTCTCAACCTGTGCCATACTATAAACTAGAGGCTTTACCATTTTTACTCCAAAACCACTTCCAAGTAAACTGTTCCACAAAAGAAAATAACTACCATAACTGCTACTTGGAAGCTGCCTTGAGGACGGTGATGGCACCACAGTACAGAACTAATACATCCCCACTTCTTCAAAACAGAAAATGAAGACGTAAGTATCTTGTTCTAGATCAATCTAGTGCTATTTCCTACAGGAAAGAACAAGAAGCTCTTTAAAGATGCAGGTGCACAAAATCCCCTGTACAAAGACAGGAAACCTACTACATAATCCTTTTTTGTTTGTTTGTTTTTTGTTTTTTCTTATCTACAGCTTCAGTACCTGTCCCACTAAAAAATCTTCCCCTAAGCATTCCTACTCTACATAGCTGAGCAGGAAATTGGTTTGAAAAAAAGAGGTAACAGCTTTGAGGAGAATGCTTTTAGTTTTAGGTTTTAGTTTTAGTTTTTTTTCAATTACATGTAAGAGTCTGTCAAGCTGAAGAACTTTTCCTTCTTGGCTTTCCCAGCTAGAAGCTAGCTTCATGTAAAGTCTTTATGTGGCATAAAGTTTCTGGTGGATCTTAACTGGTCAGAGCAAGTGCCACACAGGTGTAATAGTTATGATAAAAAAAAAAAACACCAGTGTATTGATATTAAATAAATGCTAGAAGGATTTAAGTGGGTCTCTTTAATAAAATTTGCATATATTTAAACAGCTTTTCAAAGTGTTAAAAGATTGATTAATGGTAAACACTTTGAGATTAAAAGGCCTATCGTTTTCAAAGAAAATGAATTATTTTATTCACAATTAATTTGTTTTTCCAATTATGATGCTGAAAATTTTCCATGTAGTCTTATTCTTTCCCTATTAGAATGACATTTGTTGCTAAAGACCAAACTTCTGATAATAGCGAACAAAACCCAAAAAGACAAATGCTCACCTTAGGTATTAAGCTTGAAAATGCATGATTAACTTAACACTGAAGCAATTTCACCACCACTGGAATTAACAGAGTGATTTCCAGACAGAAAACAGAAGCTTTTGGAGGACAGACAATGAGTTTCAGCAAGAGAAGCATTTAAGTACTTTTTTCAGACTGGTTTCTGGTCAAGCTTGGGCAGTGTTTGAATGATTGCAGCTACTGTCTTGAAGCTAATGAATTAAAGACTGAAGGTGTATAGACCAGTCATGCAAATTGTGGCTAACAAAGCCAAATCAGAAAGACAAATCAAAGACAAATAATTCTCATACTCCTAGCTACAGGATGTTCATAATCAAATAACCTTCCTTAATTCAATAAGAAATATCACTCACAATCAACAATTATTTTCAGCCAGCAGCATTTCCGTAGAAAACAAAATTTTAAAAAATCTTTGGAAAAAGTAAGGTTTAGGCAAGGTTTTACCCTACTCCAATCCCAAATTTAGATCTATTTATGTATTTCCAGAATACAACGGATAACAATGATAGATAATTAAATGAATTTAGCAAATCTGGTTTTAGATAAATTTGTGAAAAGATAAATAAATTGTTTCCAGTTCTGAAGTCAGAAACTGATATTTTATTTTAAACAATGTATGATCCACCAGACATTTTATATGATTCACACTGCCCAATAACACACTAGCTGATTCAAAAAGAAAATTAAAGAGTAAAACACGGACAGTGTTTGGATTATCTAAGTTCTGCTATTCCTCAAGTAATCATGAAAACAAAGAATTTAGAAATACTGAAATACTATCCTACAGAAGCTAGTCTTCTTCTGAACACTTGTAGCTAGGATTTTACTTGATATTTTTTAGCCATTGTACATCATATATATTGTACCATGCTACTTTTCCCTATTTCAAAATCAAAATCAGAAGCAGCATTTAGCTTGATAACACTCAAATTCATTCACTCTTCTCATGAACACTTAATATTACTAAGGTACACTTAACATTGCAGTATTCTATGACTTACTAAATAAATGTATAAAAGCTAACCCTGGACTTATGTCTTTCTTCTCTTTTACTTCACTTATCAGATGAACCTCTCATGTTTTGATGAAGTAGGCTGAAATGACCCAATATAAGACAGGAATACTCAGGATTTCTTCTAGAAACTTCTTTGGTTTTTTTCTTTTTTTTTCAGTAAATACTTTATATAAGCAATATAATATTTTTCTTTTTTACGTTTGCTGAAAAATTATAATAATTTTAAAATAAAGACAAATCATTGCAAATCATTGTAATAGGGTACTATTACAGGGTGAAAATCTTCCAAAACCAAATTAAGTTAATCCTCAGATTACTGGATACCTTTCCCAGAGAGAAATGGATGCTAATGGATGCAACACAGTACATGGAGATAACAAACCACTGTCCATGATCAATATGAAACGTTGTTAGGCATGATTTTAAAGGACTTTTGACAAAACAATCAGACTCACCTATAAACTGCTAACTCAAGGCACTTCAAGTAACAGAACGATCTAGAGGTAACTTCATTCACAGTTAAAGACATTCACAAATAGCCCCAAAACTATTAGGGAAAATGTAATCGTTTTGACTGCTGAGCTACTTTCAAAAGCGAATACCTTGGTATGTTTACAGTATTGTAAACTTGGTCATGCAATGCAGAAAAAAAAAAAAATGGAGACATGTTTACACTAACAACATATATGAGCTAGTGTAACGTGTAAGAAAAGAAATCATGATATGACAGCAAAACACTTTCCAACACCACTCAGCATATTCTAGAGGCTAAAAGAATGCAAACAAAATGATTAAACTGTCACAGGCTGTTCAAAGTTGTGTCCTAGATGAGCAGTGAACAGTATTGAGGCAAATATCTGGCAATGAACTCTACGAAGCAGAGTGAATGGAACAGGACAATTCTAGTCAATTAAAACTCAAAACGAAAGCAGGCTAGAAAGCCAGTGAATACTGGTGAATACCAGATTTTCCTAGATTTTCCTATTTTTTTTACTAGATTTTACTAGTAAAGTGGGTTTATGCAGCTAAATCCCCTGAATGAAGTTTAGGGGACAATCGCAGGATCCTAAGATAACATAGGCTGAAGACATATAAATCTATACAGCTTCTGACATGCTAAAAATACAATGCAACTAGATGCAAATGAGAAAGTGGAAACGAGAAAATAGGCTATAAAGAAAAAGTTCAATGTGACTTTTGATATTATTAACCATCAGCTTTTTTTTTTTAAAAAAAAGAAAGTTTTGTTACAATTTTCTATCAATAAGGAAATGAAATATGTATTCATAAATGTATAATGCCTGTATAAAATAAGACTTGAAAAGTCAAGTGAAAATTATTACAACCAGAATGAACTGTCCATCTAACTGCAGATAATGATCTAAGTGTCTGAAAGTTAATTCCGGTCTGTGGGTACAAGGGCTTAACTAAATGAAAATGAAGAGATTTCTTGTTCTGCTATAAGAGAAGCAAATTCCTTAAAGATAAACAGAATTCTTATTAAGATTAGCCACTCAAAAGATCTTCTTGGGAAATTATTTGTACACTGAAGAACATTCTGATGCCTTTCAGAATAAAGAGAAAAACATTAACAGACAGGATAGAAAAAACTCTGAGCCATTTTCAACTGTGTAGAGCATAAGTACACTTATGCTTTTGATTAAAAGAAAACATTCTGATTCATCTACAGAATAATAAGAAAAAAATAATGTAAAACATTCTGAGGGTTATAAATGATACTATAAGATAGTTTTTTCTGTTTTGTCTGAAATTGTATTGATATTAAATTAGTATATATTTTTTAAAAAAAAAACACTAAATCCATTACATTGCTTCTAGAAGAGGCGTTACTCACACATTAACGCTACAGGGGACAGTTTAGTTAGATTATCACAAAAACATTAACTTCTTGATGTGAGAAAAATATACCTGCTATGTGGAAATGAGCATATTCATACTCCTCCAC
The DNA here is from genome assembly GCA_003342815.1 of Eudromia elegans. Taxonomy (NCBI): domain Eukaryota; kingdom Metazoa; phylum Chordata; class Aves; order Tinamiformes; family Tinamidae; genus Eudromia; species Eudromia elegans. The sequence continues at coordinate 349,845 of PTEX01000296.1, read as the reverse complement.
TCGCATATTGAGTTTTAGCTAATAAGGTGGCTCTGAATCTTCCACCAGCCTGAGGAGGCAGATGAGTTCTGGGTGCTTCAGCCACCCTCAGCCAAGGCATTCAAAGGATTTCAGCAGTCATTTTGCTGCACATAGTTTTTTCTTATTTCTTATGTTAAGTATTTTCCAGGATGTCAGATTGATCTACCACAAATATGGCATAATTACATTAAAAAGAACAAAACTAAGCATTTTCGCAGGCAATCTGTAGCAGTGTTCAAACAGATGCTGTTATGCAGATGTTGTGCTTCTTGGTACTCTTATCTCTTCTTGCACAGAGAAGATTGAGAACATTCAGAAGCTGCTTATTTATGTATCAAGTATTCTATAAACTGGCACAGAACCCAGATAAATCTCTTGTGGAGAAGGCTGTAAGGAGACTGCACTGTCTTTTACAGTGTCAAGTTGCAAAACAAGAGGCTGCTGCTTAAATCTTGATCTATGTTTTTCTTTTAAACATACTTCCTCATCAATAGCCTTCAGATTATTTTAGCTTTCAGATTATTTTAGTCATTTAGCTTTGATCATAATTTGCCAAAATAAACTAAACTACATCATTTAGATTACTATAATCTCAGTATGCTTGCATTTCTGATATAGAAAAAGGATGAAAAGTAAGATCTGGCAGAAAATTAAACTTAAATAGTATTACAGATAGACATACCATGAAGTTTTATGGAAATACTGAATGGCAGAGAGTACAGTAAACTTCCATTCTGTTCAACTTAAAGTTGTCATGCATCAATAATCATACTCATAAAATATCTGAACATATTTGAAGTATCATATACATGAGGAAGATAGGAAGTATCTTCCTCGCTTTATAAGCGGAGAAATATTTTAGCAGATTTTCAATAACTGTCGTCCAGGCATGATACTTATACAACTTCACTGCTATACTAGGATACATGCAGTGAAAAGCATGTGCTTAAGAATTTGTCCAAGTCTGCAACAAAATTAAGAGCTAATTAAGATTTCTTCTTTATACTAAATTATGGAACTTCTATCTAAACAACAAATCTAAAAATCAAAACTCAAGTAAAGGAGAAGAAATAAAATCCAGAAAGTGAGAAGGCTTTTAAAATATTTTCACATAATACTAGGACTTCTTGACCTAACTATATAAACCTATCAGTTAGAAAATTGCTAAAAAGATATAGAAGAGAAAGAAATTAAACTCTTTTCACACACCCCTTCCCTGGTTCACTTGACAGTAAACCACAGTATTCTGGAGGCTGACACAGTTGCCCTCTATTTACGATACAGATAATCTCAAAGTTAAAAAGAATTTGCTTGCAATCAGAGAAATTATATGCATAGAAGCAGACAATTCTGAATCTGTTGGAAACAATCGACTAAGCAAGGGTCATAAACCGCAAGCTGATTTAATGGAAACAAAAATCCTTGACTTTGAAATAATTGCCATGGAACAAGTTTGGAAACTATGTTAGTTTTTCATCCTTGCCTAACTGCAGTATAACCCAGTGACAATGTCCTCTCATGTTACAATTCAAGCACAACTAAATACCTTTACACAGTAAGAAAATAAGATATCATGGTTGCCATCCAGATTGTCTACTGAATAATGAAACCATATCCAAAAATACTTAATAACGTATGCTTTGGGATTGTAGAAGATTCTAATAAGAAGTATATTTAAGAGTGATGGACAGATACACTAAATTCCTACCTGAACAAAATTTGACTAGAAAAACTATTCCTTCTAATTCTGCTCTTGATTCATTTCTATCAAAATAGTTTTCAAGAAATAGTTTGAAAATATGCTGGAAAAGCTCAAGGACAAAAATCAGCTGATCAAGAAATAGGAAATAAACATGAAGACTGATGAGATTTAAAAGATTATGGATGTGTTCCATAAGGATAGCTCGAGTCTGAAGAAACATGATATTTCTAAACTTGTTCACAGAGAAAAAAAAAATTAAGAAAAATGTGTGAAGGCATTTTAAACAATTATTTTCATCTTTTAATACAGCTTATTCCAGCTGGTAAGAGAATCACCAATTGGTGATGTGACAGTGTTCATTGTATTTTTATGACTAACTTCAAGAAAATGGAAAAGTAGTCTATACGAAATGTTGAGAAATCTGGAATCAGTGCAAGCCTTGATCTAGGAGACAAAAGACAACTTTTTTTTTTTCTGAAGAGAAGAAAAACTTAGAAGCTCCTATGTACAGAAAAAGGCAGAGGTTAAACTGAATCAAGCCCTTTAAACAGATAACCCATGATTCAATGTCAGCTATCAGGGCTGTGAGCACAGCTTAAAGTCTGCTTGCACAACAGATTTACTGACACTTAAGGCAGTTCAGTACAACAAATGTAAGAGCTCAGCGGTGGGCCACTTCACCCAGAGTAGTTTATCTACTTCACAGCTGATCTGTCAAGGTGAACCATAAGTATGAAACCTATTTTCTTCACAGTCCCTGTGATGAATAGACAGTACTCACATTTCCCAACATATCATAGCCAGCTAACAAATTAATGGAAAAGAGGAGATACCGCATATTTATGAATTTGTGTGCAAAAATGTAAGAAATCAGTACATTTCTTAAAAATGAAGCAATGTGTATCAAAAGACAGAAATAAATAAGAAATGCTACTAATCCTGAGAAGATTTTTGTTTGTACAGATAAAAAGAGGTGGCTGTGTATTTGACAAAACTCCAGAGGTGTAGATTAACTTTACTGCAGTCTTAGTGCTCTGTCTAATCACACGTAAACTGTGAGTTCAGCGGGGATTCCAAATTAAAGAAACAACAAAAAAAAATGTAGACACAGAAAAGGGAAGACTTTGGAAACATAACACAACAAGATGTCATATGTATCACACAAAGACTGTTCTAGTCAGCATCAGAAACAGATCTACCACTTACTGCCACAAGAGAATAAAAATCTTATATAATTTTTGAGTTCACAGAAAAGTAGTAGGTATAGTGTCATGTAGACTGGGTTTGTCTACCCTTCTTCAATCATAGAATCATAGAATGCAGAAAGAAGGAAAAAAAAAAAAAGATATTCAAAGTGTAACTATTCTAGCTACTTAGATTCAACTACCACAATAAACATGAGGAAGAGTTCATATGTATGGAACAATCATAGCCTGCTATAACTCCCCACAAGGAATAAACAGCAATTAAAGAAAATACTATGTCCTTCAATATATATGCTTATCCCATTCAAAATGTAACATCTGCAATATAAACATGAATAGATAACTGATCGATTGTTGAAACTACAACAAAAACAAAATTATACAGAAAGTTCTGCTAGCTAACAAATAAAATTTATCTCTTTTTTTCAGTTTTGCCTAAAAGGGACCATTACCACTAAATACTGAGTGACTTCCAAGTACTGAAAGAGAGCTCTGCTTGCAGTTTTAAACGAATTAAGTTCTTACATCCCAACACTGCTTGGAAGACATGTTAAAAGCACAAAATCACATCTTGCTCATGAAACATTTCACACAAAGATGTTTGGTGTAAATCTAACAATAAACATTCTACAAAGAATAGGCTGATGAGCTGTAATTGTAAAACATCAAAAAGACATAGTAGGTACTACTTCAGACACCACTTATTATGAAACATATAAGTATTGTGAAATACTTATATATACTTATATAATACTGGTAGTTAAACACTCATTATGGCAGGATTGTTATTAAATAAAAGCCTTCAGAAGATACTCTAGAGTTGATGTCATACAGTCCAACAGTTTCACAACATCAGGACTGATCTAACTTATAACTCGTACTGAAAATAAATATTCAACATTAAGCTACTAAGCCTCTTTTGCTATCAGACTTCAGTTAATAGTATCTCCCTTTAAATGATAGGAAAAAAAAATCCAAATTGTATTCACAAAAAGTTCTTTTCCTTCTGAATGATATGTGTTCTTTAGCCTTCAGCAGGAGATTATCACTTAGTTTAGGTCTGTTTCTATATAAGAAATACAGGTCAGAAAATACTGCCATTTATTAAGTATTTCTGCAGCATGCCATAAAAAATCTGTAGATTGTCTTGATTAATCCTACATTTTCTATTTCTAAATATGTGCTTAATATTTGATAGTACAAGAGGTATTGAAATTCTATCTCTAATTTTGAAGGCTAACATAAACATAGACATAAAAAAAATATGTATTATACAACTCTACGAAAGCAGATTCCTCTACTCAGTATCAAACATATTTTGTAATGTTCTTCAATGAAAATAATGCTTCCAAGTACATCAGGACTTTATATTGCTGATCTCAAATACAAACATGTGAAAATATTCAGTAACAATGCTCCAGTGTATGGTGTTTCTGATTGATAATAAGCACTTTAGTGCTGTGAGCAAGACTAGGTGACTGAACATTATTAGAAAAAAAAAAAAGATAGAAGAAAATATATCTTATCTACAAAATAGAACATTGCACATTTTCACTACATAAGTAGGAAATGAGTCATACAACTACTGCTAAAATTCATGGAAACTTCCTGTCAAAAGCACTATTCTTCATGCTGAAAATGCCCTTTAGTGGTAATAATATAGTTAAAATTTCTGTATATACAGATAATATTTTACATAAGGTGCCTCACAAAATGCTATTTGTGATTTATGCTCAACTATAAATCCTGTATATTCAGAATGATTTGTGTTATAGGAATACCTCAGAAATTATTTTGCTGTCTGGTAAAGCAACTTCTAACATACATTTCTGGCTCTCTAAAGTAGATATTTTAAAGAAGGCATACACATGAAGATTACAGAATATGTTTCAGTGTGTTATCTAGATGACTTTTGCATCTCATACACTCCATGTATAGGTGAACTTTTTCAATTATTTATAAACTTTTTTTTTTCCCTAGAAATACTACCTTTGCATTTATTAGAGAAATGTTACAACCTCTCCAATAGGACGGGGATAGTGACAAAGAAAGTGAGAAAACTTTGGTATTACTTCTAGCAAAAAGGGAAAAGTGCGATGATTCTGGTGTATACCTGAGAATGAAACCACAAAAAATTGAAGTGAGATTGCATTAAACATATGCTTCTAAAATCATTGCTACATCCTCAAAAAATTATTTTTAAAGGAATGTCTTAAAACTTTTCTCTTTAAAGGAATTTTTTTATCATTAAAACCAGCATGATTAATATTTACATTATTTTTTAAAATACTTTAAAATCACTAAAAGGAGGAATCTGAATATGTTATTACATTCAAAAAAAATTTTTTTTTTTCAGAAAGAGTCATAGTTTTGATATACGAGATTATATTTCTGAGAGCATCTGCAGCAAGTTCCAGTTAATTAATAATAAAAAGATAAAATATAATGGAATTTTTAACAATAGGGCATGTTTACTCACTTGTTAATATTAAACAAAGAAGATAGCAAGTGTTTAAGAAGAGAGCCCTACATAGTCTTTTCAAACTTAATGATGTTTTTATTGAGGCTGTTAGCCCTGGAACTCCAGCTAAACATGTTTCCAACTATACTTCAACCAGGAAATCTGGAACTTTAAATAATGTGATCTGCATCAGGAATCTCACCTAGTACACAATTAAAAACCAGTTATTCTGCTATTTTACTCGAAAGATGCCAATATACATCAAGTGTTTTTATTTGTTTGTTTGTTTGTTTGTTTATCATGAATTGGCCCAATTTGGACATCTTGGATCAACATGGGCAGCTAAGTACTTAGCTTGAGATTAACTACTATAGTATCAAACTAACTTGTGCTAATAAAATAAAGTGTGTTGTCTCCTTCCTTTCTACACACAGAGAATGGATGGGAAAAGATGTTTCATATATTTGCTAATGTCTCTCTATTTGTAAATAAAAAGAGAGAGATAGCTAACATACTCAAAACTTAGTGACATAACAAACTGGAGACTTAGCATGGCAGTGGAGAAAAATTAAGAACCCTCAACATTAACTCTTGTTCTGTATATCACAAGTCAAAATATAAAAGTAAAAAAATTTTGTGACTTTTGACAATTATTAGTAAGAAAAAGATGGTAACAATTGCCAAAAAAATCACAAAAGTGGATATGTTACCTGGCTATGACAAAGAGCACACAACTGACACCCAAGTAAGCCAGCAGAATATACATCCAGATATCAGGGGAGAGAGGATTCAGGAAGGAGAAGACGCCCGGGTTTGTACCATTGGGCTTGCGGTACAAAATACTTATTCCAAGAGTCATAAAAGGCTTGGAAAAGTCGATGACCTTCTCTCGAACATAGGTAATCGCCAAAGGTGCCACTGCAAGGTCAGCTTTCTGTTGAGAGAAATAAAAAAAAAAAAAAGACCATAAATCATTACCAAAATAGAGAAACAAGCAATCAGATCAAACTAAACACAGACTTCATATGAAGCAGATTTGCTTTCAGTTTGGCTGAAATTTTGAACTGTCCTCTTCCTCTTATAAAGAAATGGATTTATTCTGATTCTTTTTGCTCAATTGTATAATAGTAGCTATTAGGGAAACTACAGAAACTATAGGGTAGAAAAAAATGAAGGTGCAAGGATAGAAAAAAGTGAAGTAAAATATTGTATCCTAGAGAGAGCAACGTTTGCTATCACTTTTTTAAAAACTCATTTTAATGGTACATATCAATGTATATCTTTGTGACTTTTTTGCTATGCTCTTTAAAAGTTCATATATTGGTAAAACAACTGTGAAAATGCTTGTTAAGTGTAGGGAAAAGGTAATCAAAGAACTGTGCTTAATTTAGTATAAAAGTATTGGGACACAACAAAGATCATTTTAAAATAGGAAACAATGAAATAAACAGATAAAATAATTTTAAATATAGGACAAAAAGACCAAAAAATGTTCAAATATTCTCTAATATATTAAATAAAATACTAAAATACGATACCTATCTTACTTTGGTAAAATATCATATTGGTTTATGGATGTAACAGAGTTCAGTTTAGATATCAGATCATTAAGCCTGGAATAGAAATGTGTTATTTGGCATTCCCACAGAACGTGGTGGGTAGAATATGGGTACAACTGCAATCTTCACTGGTGCCTGCTCTAGTCATGCTTTAGTCACACTACAGCAAACTTAATTTAAAAATGAAAAAGTGGATTTGGAAAAGTGTTGATGGGAAACTGACTGTGCAGTGATTGCCATCTAATACTCTAAACTTATCTAAATAAACAGTGTAGAGCATCCTTTGTATATCAAGTGGAAGACTATACGTACGTTGTAATGTTAGCATCCTGTTAGCAAATAAGACCATGGTCTGGTAAGTGGTTTTTTTGGAGAATCACAAACTCCAACTCTTCCTTACCTATAAAAGCACTAGAGTCCTACACATCAATGGTTGCAAACAAAAATTCTATGTACTTCTTAATGCAGTATTTTAAGTTTAAGTACAACCCTATACCATCCCTTTTCATGATACTAAAACAAGTATGAAGACTCTTAAAAGTAATACCCACATATCCACATCCTGTGCTATCAATTTGAATTGATCATATAATCATATCTAGGATCATATATGATCACATTATAAGATCATATTATATGACCCTGTTTTGAAAGACCGAGTTTATTTTCCTACACAGATAAACTAAAAAAAAACCATTCATTTGAAGAATAAATTGAAGATTTGTAAGTAAGCATTATGATACATTTTTGACAAACCACATCTATAACAACAGTGTAACAACAATTTTTACATTACCAAGTCACAAATGAATTCTAACAAAATATATCTAAATAAATATTCTGTTTTAAATGAAAATCTTGCCTCAGACACAAAATAGATTTCTAGTTTAAAAAACTATTTTCCATACTTAATAAGGAAGGTTGTTTCTTTCACTAGAAGGAGACATGCATTCTTAAGACTGCAAATCAGACCCTCAGAGATAAGAAAACAGCAGAATAAAAACTAGCTATGCAAATTGCTTTCAAGCCATTCTGATATACACAAGTGTGATCTTCTTAACATATTCACACAAACAAAGAAATTTAGTTTTGTGATTTTAGTTGAACAAGTAGTTTATATTCCTTTTTTTAAAAAAAAAAAAATGAATGTTTGACTTTTGGTATTATTTTCTTATACAATTAATTTTTCTTTGATGCGACAAAAACAAGAAAACATGATAGCACTTCCTATACCCCCAAATAGTATGGTGACACTGTGTTTTGGATAACATTCCCAAAATAAGTCCTGCCAGCACATTCTGAAACTCATTTATCATCTTACTGAAAGGCAGTAATACTCCAGGCTTCCACAGTCTGTCTTTCCTACCCTCCATGAAACACTGTCTTTCAGGTGCTTTGAAATTCTTGACTGACGAGTAAACCATAAATAACCACACATAGAATCATAGAATCATAGACTGCTTAAGGTTGGAAGGGACTTTTAGAGGTCATCTAATCTAAACTCCCTGCACACATCTTTTGATCAGTGTCAGCAATATTACGAATGTAATAATTTTGAAATAAAAGGTTTGATAGTGGAGATTAAAATGGTGAAAATTAAAAGTAGAAATACATAATCTCCCAACTACAAAAAATCTCAAGAAATATCAAATAGAGTGACAACCTTTCAAAACACTAATTGCAGATAATCAGATATTTGAGTGAATAACATTGCTGCATTTGGACAGGCAAGAAAATTATATTCAGAGAAGATATATAAGACTATATTTCATTCGTCTAAATTGAGAAATAGAGGCTCGAGCAACAGAAAAGACAAGGTTTAGTGGCTTGTCAAGGAGATGCTTGCTGTGCTCATTTAATTTGAGATAAATGACTTTGGAAATAAAAGGTCAGAGCACTTGAAACTGTGGATTAATGAATTAGCAATTAGACTGAAAAGCACAAAAAGTATCAATGATATTTTCTGCCATATTACCGATTATTATAACAAATTAACCTGTAGAACCCCAAGACAAATCTCAGATAGCCTACATTAATGAGAAAAATAATGCATGACAATAATAACTGGAAGATAAGATGAATGTTAAAAACAGTAAGCATATACATGAAAAATATGTCACAGACACTGAACAATTAAAGAATTACAGAAATCTTATAAAGACAGTGTAACTACCAGAACTCCAAGAAGTGAGAATTCTATTTTTAAATATCAAATAATGTGGATTAGTAGCTCTGTTTAAAGAACAGATATTGCTGGATAGCTGCCAACAAATATAACTGAAACAAATATAGCTGATAATGAATACCGTAAATTACTTAAGTGAAGAAGAAATATTCAACATAGAATAGTAATGCTTAATCTGCAGGGTAAATAAATGTAGACCAAGTAATAATAAACATAGTCTGAACAGATGGTCTTTGAATGGCTAAACAGATAAATTGGGAAAGAGATAAGATATAAACAAAATACTAGATGGTTGGAAAGGCAAGTAAATAAGAAAACTGAAATGCAAAAAGTAATGTTTATTTCGTGTATTGGATGGGAGGACAGTGAGGAGGATCGAGGACCGGTTGGATGGCAGAGCCCAGAGGGTGGTGATAAACAGGGCCGAATCTAGTTGGTGGCCTGTGGCCAGTGGTATCCCCCAGGGGTCAGCGCTGGGCCCAGTGCTGTTCAACCTGTTCATCAACAACGTGGACGAGGGCACAGAGAGCACCCTGAGCAAGTTCGCTGATGACACCAAACTGGGTGGAGTGGCCGACACTCCAGAGGAGTGCGCTGCCATCCAGAAGGACCTGGACAGGACAGAGAGTTGGGCAGAGAGGAACCTCATGAGGTTCAACAGGGATAACTGCAGAGTCCTGCACTTGGGGAGGAATAACCCCAGGCCCCAGTACAGGTTAGGGGCTGACCTGCTGTAAAGCAGCTCCACAGAGACAGACTTGGGAATTCTCGCTGACAAGTTAACCATGAGTCAGCAATGTGCCCTTGTGGCCGAGAAGGCAGTAGGATCCTGGCTGCATCAGGAGGAGCATTGCCAGCAGGTGGAGGGAGGGGATCCTGCCCCTCTCCTCAGCACTGGTGAGGCCACACCTGGAGTGTTGGGTGCAGTTCTGGGCTCCCCAGTGCAAGAGGGACGTGTAGCTCCAAGACAGGGTTCAGAGATGAGGGACCAAGATGATCAAGGGACTGGAGCACCTACCATATGAGGAGAGATTAAATGAGCTAGGCCTGTTTAGCCTAGAGAAAAGAAAGATGAGATCTAATCAACATGTATAAGTTCCTCAGGTATGACTGTAGGGAGGAAGGGGCTAAACTGTTTTCCATAGTGGCTACTGATAGGACAAGGGACAATGGTTTTAAGCTGAGGCATAGGAAGTTTCATCTCTGGGTGAGGAGGAACTTCTTTCCTGTGAGGGTGAAGGAGCCCTGGAACAGGCTGCCGAGGCTGTGGAGTCTCCTTCTCTGGAGATCTTCCAAACCCGCCTGGATGCCACCCTGTGCTCCATGCTCTAGGGGTCCCTGCTGGAGCAGTGGGTTGAGACTAGATGATCTGTAGACGTCCCTTCCAACCCTAAAGATTCTGTGATTCTGTAATGTTTTCAACATATAAAGAGGTTACTGAATAAAGGGAATTCTGTCACTGTTTTTTAAAAGCACAATAGTTAAATCATGGGAAAAAAAGTCAAAATTTTTGCAACAGCAATCTCAGATAACAGCAATATTAGACAACAGCAATATTTACTTTAGAAACTGTAACATAACAATCCTTGTAAATATGAATATTTTGATTAGCATATGTGCTGCTCATTTGCAGAAATCTCAAATCAAAGCAAAATAAGATTAATGAAATATTTTTGCTTGAAGTGGTTCATGCAGTTTTTGTCATCATTAGGAAGTTTCATTTAAATTAGTGATAGAATAATCTTTCCTTCCTACTTGAAATATTACTGGTGGGTAGAGTTCAAGTTCTTTGATTAAATGTCTCTACTGAGCAAACCACTCAAATGCAGAAAGGGATAAGGTCATAACAATCAAAATCACTAGGTATATTTCTGAGAGACCAAATTCAACTGGCACAACCACAAAAAGTATGTTTTGAAGCATACAAAGTAATGCCCGACTTATCCAATTACAAATAATTGTAATGGTCTCTGTTACGGCACACATTGCACTCCTCTGCTGCCTCAGCATATATTTACACTTCGGTTTAACTGCTTGGATTTCACTGTTATTATTTTGAGAGAAATGTAGGGGTTTTAGTGTATAACAGATAATTCATGGAATTACAGAACATACATACAGATTCTTCTGAGTAAATGCGCTGTTAGCTGTAGTGTAGCTATTAGAAGAGAGGTCCTGACTGGTACTGATTGACAAAGACGTATGCCAGTTCACAATTTTCTTTTTATCTCAGAAACCAATTCCAAATGCTATCTATTCTACATTTTGATTTAGGCATAAGACATGGAAGAGCTGAAGTATTCTAGCAGGAAACACATTGCTAATGAACAAAACAGGGATGCAGATTTGTCTTTGTTTAACAACACACTTTCAAACTTGAAAAAAAAAAAAAAAAGCATTGATGTGGATCTCCTTGTCTTAACTTTTTTAAGTAATTACATTTGCCAAGATTCAAATAGCATTATCACACTAGGTTTTATAATTTGCGTAGATAGAATTGATTGAGGACTTTCTAAATAGGAGCTTTCCAAAAGTTAACTTACATGATCAATTAGTTCACGAACCATTCCATTCCACTGTCCGCTGGCATCTTCCTGGGCTCCATATTTTCCATCCTCCACTAGCCTAATCTCATAGGAAAATCCAAGGATAGTAGATAGCTCCCTGAGGAGGTCGATGCAATAACCTTCAAATCGATCATTTCCATACAAAGGTTTGTCAGACTTCTTAAACATCACATATGGCTCTTCCTGCAAAAAATAGAAAGGCAGAACAGTTGAGTGTCCACTCTTTTCTGTGTTTTTTTCTTTTTTTTTTTTTGAGTCTTAAGTATGTTATTATTGTGATCTCTTTCCCTGTACAGAAGATTAAAAGATTAAAATGAAAAGCAGAGGAATTATTTCATTTTTTGGTTACCTGTGCCCGAAATCTATTTCTCTTTATTTACATTCTGACTAAATTTAGTTTGAAGACCCTCTTTCCCTGTTTTGTCTTAAAAAATGACACTGTAAACACTGTAGATTCATCTTGAGGGCAGTCATGTGACTGCTTATTCTAAATGTGCTCTTTAACAAGTTACTTCTTAATAGCAAATGCATTATTTTGAAGGACATTCTGAGCCTCTTAAAATAAATAAAAAAGGTATAATTTAGCAAGTGAGAAAAATAGTAACTTTAATTTAAATGTCCAAATTTGTCAAGCACTTTAAAAATCAGATATTTACACTTAGTTGTTTTCTCGGTGCTATGTTAAGAAAGCTATAGAAATCTAACAGGAAAAAAAATCAGTGAAGGTACTTAACACGAACTTAGCACCTAGCACTTAGAACAAAGTAGGATTTTTACTTCTGTTTCTCAGTAAAGGATATCTTTCTTTAAATGCAAAGCTGAGAAGTTAAAGAAATAAAGCAATGCCAGAGCTTTCTACTACATACTCATAGAACAATATCCATTTTCAACTTCTATTTGAAATATTACATATCCAAGCTCAAATTTGCTCACATTTTAAAGATGCCTTTCCATTTCCCATACCAATAAAAAATAAGGACAACAAAAAGGTAGAAGAATTGTACTAGATGTAATTAATGAACCACATAGAAGACAATGAATAATAATATAAAGTCTCCCAAGTAGTTTAACAACATTCATGCAGCTCTAAATTTCTTCTTCAGCATTTGGTGGGGTTAAAGGCATTTCATTGTACAGCCGTCTGACAACTTTAATAGGAATTTGTCAGCATTTTTGATGCTGCGCTCCATTTTGAGGTGTCCCATTATTCATGCTTTTTAGCGGCTCAAAATTGGATTTTCAGCATATAAATTTCACCCCAAATGCCCAAAAGCTGCTTATAAAAAGTACACTCTAGATTTTAATTGAGCTGCTGAGAAATCTAAGAAGAAATACGTTGTTCAGAAAAAAATCACTGGGATGTAGTAACAGAAATCCTTCAAAAAAACAATAAGTAAATGACTCCAGAGGGCTCTTCTAGACTGTCAAGAATGAAGACCTACGTGATAATGTGAAAGTAGAAGTCAATTTAAGTAATAAGGATCATGGAAAGATACTTAAGAAGCAGAGAAAGTGACAGAAACACGACTACATATGAAATCAGTTGTTAAAAAACTTAGATAATTGTTACGAAGAATCTCATGGAAAACATCTGTTAAGGAAAACAGTTCAGATGAACTGAGAATTCTTTATAGAATGCAAAACCAAGCTGAAGCTGTGCCAGGAAAAAAAAAAAAAAAAAAAAAAAAAAAAAAAAAAAAAAAAAGAATAAAGGAATTGCAAGCCACCACAGAACATGAAAGAAAATCAAACAAAATCTTGTCTTCTACAGAAACAACTAAGAAAGGCCAAAACACATAAAAAAGTACAATTAGCAATGAATATTAAGGATGAAAAGCAACATTCTATAAGTAGGTATCAAAAGAAAGTCTAGGAAATAAGCCATCTGTTGCCTAAACTTAAATGAAAACTGATGAAATGATGAGATGATGTTGCCACAGTCAGACAGTTTGATGATTTTCTTGTGTCTCCCTTCACTAAAAAGGCTAACAGTGATCAGAAAACTCATAAAATTAACACAAAAAAAACACAGATAAAAAAGCTTAGTCTAAATAAGAAAAGGTATCTTTACCAACTCCTTAGAATTGAAATATTTTCAGGAAGTTTGAAGCTCATTAATTTACTACAGGAGAACTTGTTTGAGCAATTTCAGCTACACTGGTATTTATCTTGAAGAATTTGTGGAGGTTTGGGGATGTTCAAACAGACTACAAAAGGCTTATCTTTAAACTCTTTCCAATGTGATAAACTTGAGACTATAGATGAAGAAGTTATGAAGCTATAGACCATGTAGTTTCTGGAAGGATATATTTTCTTTTGTCCTTGAATAAATTATAAAACTATTTCATTTGTCTGAATGTACAGCCGAGTGAAAATGGAGAAGGGAAGAAGTCATGGAAAGTCATAATGTCTTGTTATACTCAAAGTCATCTTTCTCTTTTTAAAATTAAAAAGAATATTCAAATGTCCGGAATATTCATTTCATTAACAGAACTTCATTATCAGTCTGGAAAGTTGTAGTGAGTCAAGCTGCTATGTGGGTAAAGTTAAATATTTCCATTTATTCTTTTGTGTTGGAGTAGAAAGCACACTAATTAAATGTGTATTCTCTTTATAATGTGGTTACAATTGTAATTCAAAATAAGTTTTAGAAACTAAAAGATTAATTTTAAAAAGGATGCTTTTCAAACTGAATTAATTACTATTTCCAGACTTCAGAATGAATTATAATTTGCAGAAATTTAGGAGTTTATCTAGATGGTTAGGGAGCAATTCAATAAAACAAGATCATTAACTGAGAAAACACAATCTAAAACTATGGTTTATACATAGCAGAATCATTTCTGAGAAACAAGAAACTTTACTCTAAGTAACGGAGCTACTTAGAAATGTTCTGAGTGGAAATTTGGACTAGCAGATCTATAGGGGTACCCTAGAGGTGCCATCAAAATTATTTTGTGATTTCATAATTTTGACACTATCAAGATTTTGGATGCTATACGCCATCCAGTTTTGGGATCCGCATTTGAGGAAAAAAATGTGAACCAAGTATTGAGGGATCAGAAGAGATCTTTAAAAATGATTCAGGGTCTACAAAACAGGATGAGGAAAGATTGATAGAATATAGGCTGTCTTATTTAAAGAACAATAGATTGAGGAATAAGTGGTAATAGTTATTATTTCATAAAAGGTTATTGGACACAGGAAGAAAAATAAAGATCATTTATACATATTCTGTAAAGAGAAAAAGATGTTACAGTCTTAAACTTTGCCAAAATAAATTAGGAGAGTTTAGAATTAGGATACAAATTATGAGAATATTGGTAATAAGTACAATTAAATGTCACAGTAAGTTATTTAGGATCTAGTACTGCATTCTTCTCTCTTGTACTGCAACTCAATCTCCTCAAGCAAAAAAAAAAAAAAAAAAAAAGAGCTATATTAGGAAAGATAAGAGAAAAGAGCATTCTGTTGAGAAAAGAACATTCAAGGTTCAGGAAGTGAATCATCACTGTTGAGTCTGCGGAAAAACTTCAAAAACTAATATACAGATCTGAAAATCTTAGTGGAGTTTCCATAATGTAACAAAGTTGAGAAAAATAACAAAAAGAAAACAGAATGCTGAAAACAAGTCACAGAAACCGTACATCAGCAAGAGCAGCCCTGCTCTTTAAAACAGGCTGAGATAAGGGCAAAACATATTCACAGCAGACAGGGTAGAGTCCAACATCTCCTGAGCTCAGCAAGCAGAGTACAGAAGTCCCAAACAGGAGCCCTATCAACAATCTGCTAAGAGTCATGCAAGACAAGGGAAAAGCTAAGTCCCATATCAAGACAGAAAATGTTGATTCAGGAACAGGGTTAGGGGAAGGCATGCCGGAATCTAATACAGACAAGGGAGAGGGACCTGTTATTTTATTTTCAAATATTACATCTTTTTTGCTCCAGGTGCTCAGGACTCTTTTTACATACATACATACATACATACATACATACATACATACATACATATATAAAACTAGGCTTTTTTTGCTCTTGAAGGACAGTATTTTTCTTTTCCAGGGAATGATCACTCCTTTACCAGGATCAGAGATAAGATGTTTGTCTTCTGGCCGTATGGGATGAACTTACCTAATTATTGAAAATTTTGCTACCAAACTACCACCATTGCCATTCCTTTAGAGTCATAAGTGCTATTATATATATGATATCAGAATAAATAGAAAATTATTAGTTACAGTACACTATATGAGTAATTATTTATAGGTGACTTTCATTAATTGTGGGAAGTTCTGTAAGTAACATCCATATTTGTATTCCTCAGATAAATATACAGACAAAATCAAATCCTTGTGAAGTAGCTAGCAAAATCATCCATAAGTATTCTTTACTCTGAGTTATTCATATATTTACATTCCATGCAACAGTGAATTATGTGCAGCAGAATTAAATGTGCATGATATGAGGGAGTTAGCACAATTTTTGATGCATGCTTTTATCTCTTTTATGTCTCCTATGCCTTTCTTCTCTTTATGGAACCATCCAGCAAAATTCTAGTCACCCATGCACTCTTGCATTACAGTAACACTCTGTTGTTTAGCTGTTCTGCTGCTGCTTTTTAATATTAAAAAAAAAATCTTGCAACACTTTCTAGAGTTCATGGCTTCTACCCCTACTTTTTTATGATCCCTTTCTCTCAGTAGCTTGGATGAGGGCTATAATGGTCTATATGCTACTCTGTTATGTGACAAAAAATGTGCTTACAAGGCTGCTGAATGACTTATCATTAATCTCTTAATATTTTGGATGCTACTGGATCTCTCTACTCAATTCTTTACAGAGTTTTCTACTCAATATTTGCTTTCTCTTTTCACAGCCTTTGTTTGCCAAGTAGAATATTTTTCAGTTAGCTTTGACAGGATTCAATTCTAAATTATCTGATTGTGCTTTCTGGCAGCTTTATCTGTGACTGCTTTTATTTATTCCAAAGCTTTCTCATATTCTTTTCTTTCTTGTCTAGCAATACACATGCTAAACATTGACCATAGTCTTTAGGTACTACTTTAGGTCCTCCTGGATAAGTCCAACGATCTTCTACGTTTTACTTGTTTCATGTTTTAATTTTATGTTACAGATGCACATAAAATTGGTTAGACAAAATATTACAAAACAAGTTGAGGTCACATTTGTTTTCAGAACACTTGCAAAATATTCTTTAAAGTCCTCTAAACAGCTTCAGCAAAGATTAGCAAGTGTAATCTTTCAACTGGCCACATCTTCCCAGGAAAATCTTCCTGTCAGCATCTTTATTATTCCTTGTAGCGATATGAGTAATTTGAAGCAAATGCCATTGAACAATCCCTGTCTACACGGAAAATGTAGACAGATGCTTTCTTTGATACTCCAAGAAAAAGGTTTTAGAATAAATCATGCAGAGGGACTGAATTCTGAGTGGCTACTCTGAATTAGCTCACCCTATAGGAAAGAGTTTTCATGATTTTCTGTGAGGTATGCTTATCCTGAAATAAGAACAACCAGATGCCAAGTTATTGCACTTTAAACATAACACTTTCCCTATCAAAATTAATCTTGTCACTAGTTTAACTTGTTCTTGATGTGTGGCATTCAAAATTGGAACCTGCATTAAAAACTACAATTATTTATCAGAAAAAAATGCAAGAAATGGCAGAGTTTGAATGAAATAGAATGAAAAAGTAATTTAGCCATATTTTTAGTTTTCTTTTCACTTTATATTATAACTAGTATTGTAATAGCATTCATAGGACCTCAATTAGGGCTGCCTAAATCAGGTTTATGCATATAGAAATATTTAGCATATAGAAAAAAAAAAGGGCGAAAAAAGACAAAGGCTTTGGGAATAAGGAGACAAATGAGGGACAAATAAAGTTTTGCTATTGATAGCTTATAGCTGAAATTGGGAGGCTAGATATATTGGTGTTTTCCCACAAGGATTAAGAAATCATAAACACATACAAACCTTGTGTGTCATCACAAAGGGAGTTTAAATTCCACATATTCAAAGGTTCATATATATAATCATATTTCTGATTCTACAGTTGGATAATCCACAGTATTTTATTTTTTTTTAAAGAAAAATAGGAATTGAAAAAGGTGTTATTTCAGCAGCAATAAGGAGAACCAGATGCAGAAGAACATTATTATATGTCTATGCTTAGATACATGCAGCACAGTCCTCCAATTGTCAGCATATAGCTCTAATATTGAATTATAAATTTAATCTGAAGAAGCAGTCAGTGTAATCCAACATTGACTTTATCCCCACTTGTTTTATTTCATACAGATAGTTTTTTCTTTCCCTGTAAGGGAAGACTTCATAGAACAAGTTCTTTTTAAAATAGGAGGCTTCAGAAAAATGCCAAGAGCAAATAATTTATTATTTTCGTTCTTCACAGGAGATAAATTGCCCATAAATCTAGCGGTTTGAGACAACAGTCCAGAAATACAACCTGTCCTAGAATGTATTAGAAGCCAGAGACATAATGCAAATAATGCATTACTTTTATTGCTAAACATCCACACTGCACTGAGGGAGATGACCACATAAACATTTAGTAGTTTGAAATGTTCAATTTGAGCAATTAACTCTGTAAACAGGAGCTTATTTAGAGCTTATTTGGGGAATGTATCCTTTTGTATATGGATGTACGTAGTTTGGCAATGCAATACAGGTGAATAATTTCGAAAAACTCAGCATTACAGTGAAGATTCAAAGTGCTGGAAATACGTCTCTTGTATATGTTCCTAACTTGACATCAGTTCTCTCAGGAATACAACAAAAGTTTGATGATACAGTACCATTACTGTTATAATAGTCAGACCTCAACATGTAAATATTATGAACAGATCTTCCTAGCAGCTGTCTTTATGATTTTACTACATTTCTGCCAAGCTACCTAGCTTCTTCAAGCTTATCGTTCTTGCCAGGAATCAGTGGTAAGCCAGTTACTGATGAATAGGAGTCATTTAAAAAGTCATTTTAAAGACATTCTAGAGGGTGTGGCAAAGGGAGCAAATTTAAGTAAACAATTCTTCTTCTCCTACTTCCAAAGTGGGAATGCAGAACTGCTATCATACATATTCTACATATATATAAATGTTATCTTAGTAACATTAAAGGGAACTATGCTGGTCATGTATCCTGGCTTTGAAGCATGGTGTAACTTGGATGCTACAGGGTTGAACAGGATATTTTCCTCATAAGTGCAAAAAAAAATATATAATCAGTTACAAACCAGCAGTAATAGCACTCCTATCAAAGA
This sequence comes from Eudromia elegans, assembly GCA_003342815.1. Classification (NCBI taxonomy): domain Eukaryota; kingdom Metazoa; phylum Chordata; class Aves; order Tinamiformes; family Tinamidae; genus Eudromia; species Eudromia elegans. The sequence goes on along the minus strand of PTEX01000296.1, from coordinate 330,844 downwards.
GGATAGGCTTTTTCTTTTTTTCTGCCTATATGGACCTGGAGTGCATTACATGGAGTGCCAGTTAGTTTGTGCAGAGAAAAACAATTAATTCCAATAGAATTAGCTCAAAATCAGTTGGAATATCAGACGAGCTGAAGAAATCTTAGCCAGAACAAGAAAAGATCATTACTATAGGTCCAAAGAAGTAAAGGAGTTGGTGCTCATGAAAAGTAGAAATACTACAAAACAGTCTGCAATAGACAGAAAGACCACAGTGGAAGGCCATGATTACTAGAAAAGTGAATTTCATATTGATGCAAGTTACTGGTCTATTCTATGAAAAATGTAGTAACTCTGCATTTTAAGAATCTGTAAGTCAAGGGAAATAAGGAATGGTACTGAGACATTTGCAAACAGCTATTCAGCCAACATTTTAAGGAAAAACAACACACTTGTAGTGAGATCTCCAAAGGATTTGTATTTCCAAAGGAAATTAGAATATACTTCTCTGGCTACTTCTGTTAAAAAAAAATCAATTCTATATGGTGTACCTATATAGAAGGATAGAGTCTTTCCTTTCCAAAAATGCTATTCCATATTTTGATAGTCATTGAAGTTAAATAAATAGGACTCTATGATATTTTGCAGAGTATCATACCAATTTCAGAGGATTCCAAGCGGACAGCATGTGATTCTGAGAGATCATTTTAGCCCAGTGAAAGAAAGTAAATGAGAAATAGTAAATTTTGCTGACTCAAAAAGTCAAATAATACAAAATGATTTTATTGCATGAAACACTGGCTTTTGGCTACTTGGAAAGACATCTAGTGTTTGTGGCCTTGATCTCAGTACAAGGAAAATCAATTATCTGTGACAGTAGCTGACTAGCCCCTAATCTAGCTGACCAGAAAGAAATAAGCACTTGTTCAGTACAAAACAAGAAGAAAATTAATCAAGTCTACAGAGTATGTGAGGTAGAGAAAGTCTATTATTAATACTGAGCAAGGATAACTGCCAAAGTAAAAAAACATCTTGGCAAACTGGACTCAAGCAAATAGTCTATATTTCAAAAATTTTAAGTGAAAACTTCTATAAATAGTAACAAAAATCATAGTTTTAAGAAAGAGCTCTAACTAGGAGCTCTTTTTTGAAAGAATCATTTAGTTTAATTTGCTCAACATCAACATTTAGTTGAGAAAATCAAAAATCAAAAAAACAAAAATCAGAAAAAATCCAAAATTAAATCCTTCAAAAAAAAGCTAAATAAGTATTAAATTTGAGATTGTAGATAATGTAAATTCAAGTAATCATTTTTTCATGAGAACTGCAAGGTAGGTTAACTGGAACTACTGCAATGATATGATCACTAGAAAGAATAAAGTAGTGGATAGACTAGAAATTATTACTGAGAATAGACAAGTTTTTCAAAAGTTCATCTTGAGTAGTATAAAAAACTATGAAAGTTCATGCAAGAATTTTATGACCCCCAAGTGACAAATACAACTGCCTTTTTTAGGAAAACTTCCTGTCTATACATATATCTTTAATGCTTAACTATGTTCGCCCAATGGGAAAACTGGTATCCTCTCAGCTATGTTGTAAACTTTACCCACACTGATTCTTTTCAGCAGCAGTGAAGATTGGACGCAGAAGACAGTCTTTTGTCATACACAATGCTCAGAAAGGTTTCAGAAGCAAAAATACAGGATTTCATGAGGGAGTGAAGAGATTACTTAACAGTGTTCATTTAGCATGAATACAGACTTCTGAGGTCCAAAAATCAAAGAAAAATTGTAGTGATTTCAAAAAAAAAAAAAAAAAAAAATAGTGTTAAAAAAAAAAAAAAAAAAGGGCCAAGGAGGAGTTAGCTTTCAATTGTCTTGTATTAAAGATCAGATCATAAAATCAAAATGTTTACATCTGAGTCAGGCACTAGGCCTCCATGAACAGAAATTCCTATAATGACTCTTTAAGTTGAATAATTTCTGTGATACACAGCAAGTGTGCTATCTTCAAAATAAAAATATCTATAGAGAAGTTGTCTACCTCATATCCTCATATACATGTTTGAAAAATTATTTTTATTAATGATTTTCTGTAAGTCATTTAAATTGTAGTTTTACAGATTTGTTTTAATTCTTTAAAAACTACTATTCTTATGAAATTTCACTTATTCTATCCATATATGGAAGCATATAGACTAACTCATTGTCTTGTTCTAGACTAAACTTCATGGTCTAATTTGTTTAACAATCTGATTTGGATATGAAATTCTTATTCCATGGATTGTGTTTACGATATTTCAACTACAAAGAGATAATATTAAAAACACTAACAGTAAACTCGATCTTCCAAATTAATTTTTATGGATAGTCATTAAATTGCTTATTTCTCATTGATAAGATCAATATGGACTTAAGAATCTCTTTAAACATCTAGAAATATTATATCACTATCAGTACTGGAAAAGCAAAAAACTGGAAGTTCTGATGATGAAAGGAGGAAAATTATTTTGAAAATCTGCCAGTGCTAGAACAGGGATTTTAATCATTAACTTCTGTTCACCAGGGATACTGGAGTTAAAAGGCTGCCACATCTAATCAGTATTTATGTCAAATGTAAGGAATACACAATAGGCTTTCACAGTTGGCAGTCACAATTCAAGCGGGAGAGGTGAAGTAATCCAGTAGTTACAATCAATCAAAACAATGTAATGTATTACTCAGATATCTCAGATATAGTCATTTAAGTCAGGATATTCTACTAAAAGATATTAAGACCAGAGACAAAAAAAACAGTAAAGCAGGCTTACTCCATGGCACTGTTCCTGAGAGAAATTCATTATGTACATCTTTATTTGACATCTTTTAAGATATTTCCTGGAAGACTTTCTAGTGTAATCTTTTGGATCATGAAATAGATAGACATGTTTTCTATCATGTTTTCTATAAACCATAGCCTGAAAACTGCTATGATTTATAGCTACAGCTATTCTCTTCTGCAGTTTCACTCCTCATTTTGCCAGTATAAAATACTTTTCTTTATTCTTCTACAATTTACTTTTAACTTTGGCCAGACTGTAAATTAATTCAGCTGCATCCCAGAAAAGGGTATTAAGCTTCCCTTCTAATAAAACAAAATATATGTCAGTAAATTTTTATTTTAATGAAAACTACTTCACTGAATAACCTGCAGAATTTGAAATCATTAAACTTTGCACACTGCATTAACCTACTTTTCAGCTAAACTGAATCATACTGCTTCATGTACATAAAAAATATCAAAGAGGTCTTACTATAATGGAAAACAAAACATTCTGTTCTTATGATGGATCTTAAACAATTTTTCAGAAGACTCAAAGGAAAAATAACAAACCAAAACCTAAGGCATCCACAATGATTGCCCTTGGTGCTCATCAGTACAAATCCTGACTCCATCAAAAGGAGTTATAAACTAATTCTTGTCACTATCTAGCAGCACATTTTTATTACTACCATTTCAGTACAAGGGAATTGAGATGCTAGGGAAGTAATTGAGAAAGCTGTTTGAGAAGACACTGTAAACTTGGAGATCAAATAAAATTTTCTCAATCTTCATCATCATATATATTTAACTATATGAACATTCTATTTTTTGGTTGCATCCAGCACTGGATAAAAACCATTTTGTTGAGATTCTAAGTCAAACTTATTGTAACTTGTGCTGATTCTACTAAACTCATTCATATTTCACTACACCTTTCAAATTTTGTATATTTTTTTCCTAGAAGATTTATGAAACTACATTTGTGAAATAGAAGCATTGTGGACATGTATATATCCGAGTACCTTGCAAGTCTGAAGGCACCAAACGTTATTACAGGTACCAAGTCACTATGATTGATCTTGGGGCAAGAACAATGTTTAACTTAACATTTTTAACATAAACTTTAAAGCAAGCTCACTTCTCTCTCTCACTGAAAAAAATCTTAAATATATTAGAGCAGTAGAGCAGTTTGCATTTCAGTTACGTCTTTGGGAATTTAGTTAATCTTAAAGTCTGCATTTGTAGATGAAGATGGAGAAGTAGAAATGAGAAAACTGATTAAGAAAGAAGTGGCTACAGACCTTGGATGCTAAACAAGTACGAGAAATTTGAGAGAGATATATAGGCACTTATGAAGACACAAGCATAGCAAAAAGCAGTAAGTCAAGTATTGAAGATGGAAAATAAGGAATTGCATATTTCCTTAGATTCGGAGAAGAATCAGGTGTTATACCTGACTAAAACAAAAACTATAAAATGTCACAGTTACATTTTTTCTGCTATACTAGTAGATTCAACTATTTACTTATGATACAATAAATTTATGTGAGATAAATAGATAAATAATTGTCCAGGGTTATAACAACAGCAGATACCAAGTACTATTTGAGCTACCAAATATCTCAAAATCTAGAGGTTGTCTGATCATCATAGAATCATGCAACAGTAGTTATGGGAAAATGAAGAGCAAAGCCTGTATCAGATATCTTTCCTCAAAATACACTATAAAAATAAAAAAAGATAACGATTATAAATCTGCAATTCTTTGTCTTTGAGATATTTTTATAAGGTTAGGAAAAAAAGATTATTCTACACACGTATTTACACCTGCATGAAAATACACCATAGACTCCTGCTAATACTAGCCAAAAGTTATTTATTAGGAAAATTTACATCCTTGACTATAGAAAGCAGTTGTTCTCTATCATAAATCTTAGAGACCTACTTTTGTGAGTGTGATCAGTGCAAATATAGAGCTCTTTATAAGAGCAACTACTTACATTCATGCAGTTTATCATGTTTTCTTGAAATCAGTAATTTAAATAATTCATTAAACATATAAGTTTCAAATAAATTCAGACAAAATCATCTAAGTCTTTATATAAAATTTGATACATAGGTTATATGTATTAAAATCTCACTAACAGATGCATGTCAAAACACAGGTATCAAGGGACCATCTATGCTTATGAGAGTTATTTCTTATAGGTTCTCACAGGGATTGATTCTTGTCCCTGTACTGTTACCACTACTCTGGAAGAAAGCATAAAATGATTGCTAATGAACTGTGCAGATGACTCAGGGCTGGATGAGTAATGAAAGGAACAGGTCACCCATCTATTGCTAGGTGAAAGAAAGTTAAGAGTAATACTCATGCATCTAAACGTAAAGAATATGAGAACAGGAATACAGTTGATAAAAATTGGAAAAGAGTATATTCTGAAAAGCAGTAAGCCTGGAAAGCAATTAGGAAAAAAACGAAACATAGCTAGGAGCTGTTGTTGGAAAGTTTAAAGGAAATATTTCTATCCAGGTAGAATACCTGACACTATATAACAGGAATAGAGGTTTCAAATGTAATCAGAAAGACATTTAATACCAGTTCTGACATCCACAGAATTTGAACACCTGAGCTGAGCACTCAGCTCAGGAAAGAAATGAAAGGCAGGCTCAAACTGTAGAAAAAAATGACTCTACTGCAAGAAACTATAGAAGGCAAATTTAAATTTTAAAATAAATAAATAAATAGAACTGAGATATGATAGATCTCCAGTTTATAATTTCCTTGAAAAGGAGAACTTGTGTAAAAAACAAAAGAGGAAATAAACTGTGGAAAAGTGGAAAATTGTAGAGAATTTGACATGTTATAACAATTTTTTTTTTTTAACGAGTGGAATAAATGAAACAAATGATGTCAGAAGATTTTTGATAGCTTGTAAATTTTTATATAAAAATAGGCTTCATATTATAGTTCAATTTATTGGATGAAAATTTATGGCTTACAATATAGCTAGTGCCAGCACACTTCTAACACCTTAGACGCACACTGGCATTTATCTCTCTGTACTCTGAACCTATGAGCATCCATTCTACTTTGAAATAGTAAGGTAAATATTAGTAGCTAAAAATTATTAAAATTATTAGTGAATTATTTTTGGATATCTAAAAAACATATGATATTCTGATAGCAGATGCACTTCTGGAAAGCTTTTAATTTGTGTTGAAATTAAAATTACTCTTTCAAAATTATCGTGAAGAAATGAATGAGCATTCATTTCTATATAACCAAGAATGTGCAACTAGAAAAAAAAATCAGTAATACTTCACCCACCATTGTGAATTTGTCAGCAATGGTAATGAAAAATAAATTGCTTTAAATGTTTCTTTTGATCTAGTTCAAATGATTACTAAATTGCATTTCTATTTGATTAAAAATGTCAAGGTAATAATCAAGTAATAATTTTGATGAAAATAAATGGTAAAAGTATCCTACTATCCAGGAAGGTAATAGCACAGTGCTAGACTAGCAAAAGAAAGCAATATATTTTACCATCTAAAATCTTCAGGCTAACAATCAGACCACTTCATTTGAATCAAACACTTTTTGTCTTCTCTCTCAACCACTTTGCCAAGGATCCAAAGCTTTTAGCCAATAATAAGAAAAATGAGAGTACTGATCAACTTAGATAACTCTAAAATTAGAATAATTTACTTACAATTTGGAAAAGAATAAATATCTATGTCTAAGTTAACAGTGCTAGTTCTTTCATGACACAGTACTTGATAAGTAACAGAAACATATATTATAAACCGTTCATTACTGTTGTTATTAGTATACTTTATTTTATTAATTCCCTTGCACAACTCTATTTCTGAAATTAAAACATAATTGCTTACCAAGATGGTGGTAACAATTAATGAGCGATTGGATAGGGAATCTGTGATGTTTGCCGGTTTTCCTTTTTGATTCTCTGTCATGTTAAGGCCACTTGCTGGGTCCCAAGTTCCAATCTATAAAAAAAAATTGCTACATAAATTATCCATTAATTATGAACATCTAGGAAAGAATACTAGAAAGAAAAAGATTGCTAGCACTTACTATTCACCCCTAGTCCATTATCCTCTGTCATATTTAAAGTCTGCTTGTTCAAAATATGATTCACTAAATTTCAAAGTGTGAAGTGTGATATTTGGGGAAAAGGATGCAATGAATATCTAAAGTCACTACAAATACTTTTTTATTCCATTTAAATTTTCACTCTTCTGTATAAACCACATCTGATGATAACATAATAGTTGGATGAAAATTCATTTGTAGAGCACAGAGCATCTTCTGTACAGAAGGATTTACTCTTTCTCTCATCAGAAAGAGCAGAAGGGCAAAACGATGTTTTGGAGTAAATGTAATAGGGAAGACTGAAAGTAGATTAAGCATAATAACTTAATTGATTTTTTGATAAATGGTCATTACATACATCTTTTGACATTCTGTACCTTTAATTTCTTATTCCAGTAAAGTCAATAGGATTTTTATATAAGTAGGAAGGAAGGTCCAGGGTTATTCTTTAAAGTTCAGGTCAAGGACAGTGTTACATACTCTGTAATGAGTCTTATTATTATATCATTCAACTTCAATTTCATTATTATGAAACTAAAACTGGCAGGCAATAAGCACAGTAATCCATCTTGAGCATCAGAATATTTTGGCTAAAGAAGAAAAAAAAACTTTATGCCCTTCATTTTTGCTTTTAGAAACAAATGTAGATTGAAAATCATTTCAAATTGCAAACAGCATCCTTGCTATAAGGTGAAGATTATTTAAATCTGAATCAGTACAGTAATTATATAATTTTGAGAGGTAGCATGTTTAGTTAATGACTTTTTTTTACTAGCTTATGTATTTATATTTATACAAGTGCACACAGTTTTTTTATTAACATCTAAACCTTCCAAAGCGATTCCTGAGGAACAGTTTCTGTACTTTTAAGTGACTTGTCACCACACAATTTCCAATTCAGCTCAGAACACAACTTGGTATGAGCTGAATTGAAAGAGTTACATCTCTAAAAGTGAGAAAAGACGAAAGCAGGTGGTAGGAGTGAAAATGGCAGGGGAAGGAATGGGAGAAGAGATAGAGGAGAGGAGATAGAGATGCAGAGGGAGAGAGGGGAGGAATGATCGTGAAAGAGAGGCAAAGGGTAATGGAAAGAGATTCAGCACAATTTGAACTAGATGATTTTGAAAAAAAAAATATTGAGAGCACTCTTTTGAATTGAAAGATTGGCTAAAATGTATTCTTGCTACTGAGAAATGCCCTATTGTAGAGGTAGAACATGGCTCCTGGATTCAGCAAAAGTAGGCTTTACATTCTTTCAGAATAAACATACATTTTTTTCAAAGACATTTTTGCTTCAGCATTGATCTCTCTCAGGAAAATGACCTATAAGAGCCAGGCACTAACTAACCACTTCAGTCTAAAGAATACAGAACTTAATTTTCCTTTCCTTAATTTCACATCATTATAATCTAGCTCATATATCTTTGAATCTCAGCAACTTTCCCCAACATTCTTTGCTAACACTTTCCTAACTCGATTTTTTTTCTGATGCATGATAACTCTTACTGTTCTTTTCAAGCTTTTCTAGTACATTTATTTGAAAAATTAATATCACCACATCCCAAAGCCAAAATGAAACATAAAAGGAGTAATAACTTCTTTTTCTGTGAGCTTCTATATACACAGCTCAAGCTCAAAAGCTCATGCTGATTGTGTCTTAAAAAAGTATATATATCCTTTTATAATTATTTATCCTCTTGCCTCTTACACAGCTTTTTTTAATTAATGTTTCCCAAGTTCCTTTTTATCTATTATGTGTTTTGTAGCACTGCATTTTCAGTTGAGTTCTACTTCCTTTCCATATATCTGATCGCTGTAGACCCTGACGTTTTATTCTTATATTTTTCTGGGATTTATATCTCCTAATATATTCTCAGCTGAGAATTAAATTAATGTTTTTGTGTTTCTACTTTCATATCAACATTGATAGCAAAGTAAAATAGATGTGACACAGATCCAGATGGCAGATGTCGTTCCTTCAGGCCAGTGAACATCCATTACATAGTATTTTCTACCAGCATTCTCTCAGACCATTTCCAGTCAACACAGAGCAGTTAATCAAACTAACTCCTTTTTTTTAATCAGATTGTGAAGCAGTATCAAATAATCCAAACATATTATCTTGACTTCATTTCTTTGATTAATTTATTTTGCATTTCTGCCAGAAGTGAAATTAAGTCAAAATTTTTATATTCCAGAAAAAGCATGCTGAATGATGGTTCTCATAGGTCATCCAGTTTCCTTAAAGCCATCCAGAATTCTTTTCCTCATTTTCTTCAGTTTTCCTCTTTCGTCATTCATTTACATTCAGACTCTTCAGCCACTCCTGACTCATGTAGCTACTCCTATAACATATATTCTTCCAGTTTTGGTTCCATAAAGGAAGACAGGTTGTGTTGTACTTGTTCTACTCATACTCAATCATACACAGCTTTATAATCTTTTTTATTCTTTTTTCGTTCTTTCATGGAATACTCATAGGAAGACTGTGTACTGTCAGTCTATTGCTGAATGTTTTAAAAAATACTTTAGTCTTTCAATCACAAGTTTGCTACTGGTATTTTTGGAAATGTTATTACCCACTTTAAAGTTCTGAGACAAATTCACAGCTTATGAGCTTTCTAGAAATATTTCCAGTGAGAGAAATAATATTCTCAAGGAAGTAGTTTTTTGAAAAATCTGTTATTTTCATTAATTTTTCTATTTAATTTAAAAAAAAAATCTTCCGCATGGTGACTTCCCTAACTTTCTTTTTGCATATGTGTGGACATGGTAGAGTGGTAGGAGAAGAGAAGGAGACTGATCTGACCTCAGATCATCATGGAGTCATATAGCTAAGTCAAAGATGTGCACCAGAGTCCTTATTTCGTACAGTGCCAATATTGGGCAATACAAAAAGGGACTTTTCTCACTTTTTTGAATCACATTATACCTCTGTAGAATGATTCCTGACATCAGCACTGATGAACCTTTTCGGCTGCCTTACATTTTAGTGTCATTTTCTAATAAGAATTTTGTATTCCAAGAAGAAAACCATGGTTCTAAGACACAGAAAATCACATAAAAAATAGCTATTTTCTTTCAATCTTTTCTCTATCATGTGAGTTTCCCTGAGTTGCAAAGAAAACACACAAACACACACACAAACACACATACACACGCACACACTGACAGCTTCATACATAAGAACAGATTATAGGATTGGAATTGCCACTAAATTTAAACTTAATGTAAAGCAAAGACAAAGTATTTTAAAGCACGTCTTTTTTTTTTCTTTCTGATGTATGTTATTTATATGATTTACATCACTATTATGAAAACCTATTTGTACCATCTCTAATCATTTTTAAATAGTTCCCCCAAAGTAACTTTAAGAAGGAGGTACCTATAAAAAGTTTGCTTTTCAAGTTGTTCTCAGCATTCATTTAATTTGCTGTCTTTCAGGTGTATCTTCTGTTTCAAGACAAATTTTCTGAATCCAAATATTCCAAATTTTCTGGTCCCCAACATTCAAGTATGAATGCCTAGGAACCTAGTATGGCACTTCCATTTCTACAGAGGAAAACTTGATATATGAGGAGCAATGAGGCTGGCAGGTATGTGTAGATCACTTAACACACTGAAATATGGCTGAACTAGATGATATTTATCCCTTTGGTATGAACTTCCTTGAAGACAGTCATATACTTTGAAGAATTATATACAAAAGGTTCACAGGCCAAGAACTTATTTTGGAACCCATTATTAGTAAGGGGTCCCCATGCTTTCTAAAGTATCCAGAACAAATGAGCCACTTGGAGAGTAACTATAGATGCTGTGTCTCATATATTTCTGATAATACAAGTAATGTTACTAATTTTTTTTTTTTTACTTTGTTTCATAATAATGACATTTATAATAAGCTGGTTGATATGTACATTAAGAGCAAGTTGAAAACCCAGTTTTCTTTAATTTTAATAGTAATGAGACCCTTGTTGGCAAAGGCATTGCTAGGATAAACATATCACAAAAAAAAACCCATAAATTGCCAGAACTAATGTTACCATTTTACTCTTCTTTTGGGAAAAAAAAAGAAAAGAAAAAGAAAAAAAAGATATTTTGTATGAAGACTATGCCTAAAACATGATCTTCATAAAAGCACAAATTTATTCCCAATATACCATTTGATTTTTGCTGTAGCACAGTATATAAACAGCTTTTTATCCAGCGAAAAGCATTTAACTTTCTTTTTTTTTTACTGTTCTACTTCAGTTTCCAGATAGACATCCTACATACCTTTTCAAGACCTTCTTCTTTGAGGCTAATGACATCTAAATCAAAATCTGTCCTTAAGCCATTAGTTTTGTTGAAAGTTATTCTGCCCGTGAGGCCTTCCCAATGGGCCTATGGAGAAAAAAACAATTTCCATAAACAAATATCACTCCCTTTACTCTCCACCAAAAGAACAAAACTTACATCTGCCAAAATGGGAATACTAATTACACTGTCTAAATAATTCACCTTGTGGCAGACTAAATATATACATATTTCATATTCATTTTTGCTAAGTGAACCAACCTTTAAGCTGGAGACAATTTTTAACAGGTTTGCACATTAGCCAATAGACTCTTGTTATTTTATAAGACAAAAAGGTATTTTATTTCCACTTTTGTTCCTCTCCCTCATCTTCAATCCCATTCTCATGAATTTCATTTCACTGGAATTTCATTTTTCTGTTAGGACATTTCATGCAAGTATGGGCTAACTTTTGCAAGTTGCTGAATCCCCTGAAAAAATACTGAGACATCAAACATTGAGGTCACTGAGCCTGGCTTCCAGAGCTGATTCCTTACTTTTAATAAAGCATAACATCCTATTTTTTTCTAACTTAATCCAATTCTTAAACTATAATAGATGAGGAAATACAAGAGCCAAAATTATTAACTGAATCATATTAAAAATAAATAATGTTATTTTCCCTAAAAATAATAAAATTTTTTATTTTAAAAAGAACTGAAAACATTTATCTTTACTACAAAATTGCATATACCTATACTAAGAACTACTTCATACTACTAATTATTTACAGTACAACAGACGAGTATTATATGTTACTGATCTTCAGCACCTTGAATCACTTAACCAGTAAACTAGCTTTACTCTAAATCACTTTTTAGACCACATTATAAGCTAATACTGTAAGACCAGGGCATTTATGGAAGGCAGTACCTAAACAGTATAGAAAGACATTAATGTCATATATATTCCACCACAGAAAACAAATCAAAATTAAAGAACAAGCCATCTCCTGAAAAAAAAAGACTGAATTAGAGCAGAGTGAGAACAGAAAAAAAAAATGAGAGACGGGAAAAGGGAAAATGAGAGGTAGAATATATTGTCTTAGTGACATACCTCCTTAATGAGACTCATGAAGCGAGTCCCAAAGCGCCAGGGTTTGTGTCGATTACACTGCAGTGAGCTGACAGTCATCTGTGGGAACTGCTGGACAGCCACTGACACCACATGGACTGCATCATACATTAGAGCTGCATCCGTCTGAAACCAGAATGACATCAGTGCCATGAACAGAAACGAAAGCACACGACAAACCAGTAGTGAGAGGAGGGGAAAAGAATGTAGCACTGATCATCACATTGTAGGGAGAAAATTATATGACTGCTTGTGCAGCACTGTCAAAAACAACCTTATCGCCAAGCCCTACCACAGAAATGTCAGGACAATCACTCTCATCTTTCCTTTTTTTAATCCTGAAATCAGAGCCCTATTACCAGCTTTTCAGAATCACAGTACTACACTAGTGTCTCTGATAATTATTTTTTTTTTTAAGTAGTAAGTTAGAATGCACATTTGAGTCAAATTGGTTATTCCCATGAGTCAGGAAGAAACAAAAACAGATTAGTAAGGTAGCAAGACCTTGTCTAGGAAGAAAAGTACACAGGATAAAAGACTAATGTTTTTTCTCTTTTAGAATTAGAGACTAGATACAGTCCCAAAGGTGTTTACCTGATTCATTAATCACTGTTTAGGATATTGTTTCAAATCCCCAGGACTGAACTAATCAATATCTTCTACAAATTGGAGGCAAACTAGAGTTGCCTACACTCATTTTAATTGTTTTCATGTCCCATCCCAAATAAATAGGCCATTTAGACCAGGTACATGCTTACTAATGTGTAAACATAGGACTGAGCCTGCTTCTCTATATATACTGTCATGCTGTACAAAAAATATCATGTACTTTTCCTTTTCTGTTTGATAAATAGGAATAAGCCTTGGAACCAAAAGCAAGAGAGGACCTTGGACTCATCTGGTGGAAATGAACTCTATACCATCTGCTCAGCATACCTTAGAGAAAAAGGACCTATTTCCCCTTCTCATTCACATAATTAGTGAGCTGTGAAATTAGTTCTTTAATGGATAGGAAACCTGGAGATTACTGCACTTGTCACAATACAATACAATGCAATACAAAACGAGCTTATATAGTGCTTTTCATGCAAATGCATCCCAAGGCACTTTACAATAAAACTAAGCATAAAAATGCAGAAGTGCTTTATCATTATAGGCCATAAGCTACTGTTAAAGGGGAAAATATACGTTTACATTTAAATGGATCTCCCATGGAGAGATTTCAAAATTCACACAGAAATAAATCCTAATTTAAAAATAGCCAGTACAATAGGTTTTGATGATCTCACATGCCAAGCAGCTTATCCAGAGACTCCAAATCAGCCAGAAATACTTCTCCTGCCAAATTGTTTTTTTATCTTTAAGGCATTAAAGTGCTTTTAAGGCATATTGATATCTGATGAGGAGGCATTGAAACTCTGAGAAGTTCAAATGACATGCTGAGTAAGCATCATACAAAGCTTAATTTTCAAGTGGTAATACTTGGCAGAAGTTTGAGTCCAGACAACAGTTCCTTAAAGAAACTATAAAATAAATACATTAATCTTGCACCCATGAAAAGAAAAGAGAACTGCTGGAATACTTTAGCAAAAGCAGACCATTAAGAGGCATCCAGAAATTCGAAAACTGGTTATTGAGACATAAATTTAGACATATAACTGATAAGAAGTATCAGCAGGAATCAAATGGACATTATGCCAGATGCAGATCAACATGGCTTTTTGTCAAATTCTTTAAGCCATTGAGCTGGAAATCTGCAGGATGACAAGATAGTTAACTCAAGTGAAAGCTTTAAAAAAGTCATTACACGTTTAGAAGTAATTTGAATTCTGATAATATTCTTCATACTTGACTGATGAATACTGCTTCACTGGCAATAACTCTAAATCAGATTATACTCCACTTAAGCATGCACAACATATATTAATCACTGGTCGCATCTGTATGTTTTATTTCATTTTTAGATGCTACTAACTAAATCCATTATTTACATAGGCTCGAATTCCACAAGCATTCCTCTACAGTAATATTAAATATGTATTTAAATATTTGGACTGAAGAAGGATAGATAAAACCACATGCTAAAAATATATTTGTTTAGTGCTTTAATACTTTCCTCTGTGAGTGCAAAAACATTGATTCTATTTAAAAAAATACAGAAAAAAAAAAAGGACAGTAAAGGATATAAAATGTATCTTTGAATTTGCAGGTTGGGCTTCTCTTGGATGGTCCCTTTTCCTTTCATCTAAGAAACAGAAGGAATTGATAACGATTGGCCTAGCTCTCCACCTTCATGCATTAGACTTCCTGATCTTTTTAGTCTCTTGCTGTGTTTAGACAAGCTTTCTTTTCTTTTAGTCACACAAGGAACTACATTTTGCAGTACAGAAAGTGTTACAGGTTTCAGAAATAGACTATTCAATGTGCAGGGAGGAACTGTCTTTAACTACATATTAAAGAATCTTAAACTAAATAATGATTGGAAAGAAGAAGCAGTAGGAATTTTGAGCAAAGGAATTTTTCTTGAATTTCAAACTGGATCCTGCTACAGTGTTGCTAACGTACATATAATAAAAGAAATACCAGAATAATACAAACACAAGAATACCAAAAATGAACTTAAGTCTTTCTCATTAACTTGTCTAAACTTTTTAAAGGTTATGCTTTATTTCACAGATATTTCTTGGTACAGTTTTTAACCCCTTTTTTGTGTTTGTGTAGACACTCCTACTGTCTAGAACACTTTATGATGAATTTTTGAATATAGATTAGTAAATCTAAAATACTCCTTATTACACTGTGACATGTACATCTACACAGACACACAGACCCTACAGGAACTACAAAAGTTCTACAAACTCCTTCCAGAGATGTTAAAGGGAAATGATAAAATCTAGTGGGTATATGCTATGGTTCTTGTCACATACTTGTCATGTGTTAGTTGATCAGGATTGTAGGGAGTGATTTTGGTGTTTTGAGGAGTGGAGTAAAGGGCAGTGGGAAGTATTTTTTAACCAAGATAGGAGTCCTGGTCTCAGATCAGAAGAAACTTTCACAACATAAAGGAACTACCAAGCTCCTGCTCACCTGGCAATGTCAAAACCAAATGAGCTATTGAGGTTACAGCAGGAGCCTGAGAAGGTCTATGTCTTACAAACTTCCCAAAGTGAGAGGAAGGACTTACAGTCAGACCTCATAGAAAAATGCAAGCACAGAGGCTTCACACCTGCTTCACACTCACGGTAGATCAGAGTAAATTGATACCACTAGATATATATCTGAATAAACTTACTAGACGCTTTTCAAAATAACTTTGTCTAATTAACTACTAAATTTTTTTAAAAAGTTGAGAACTCAATATTTACAAACATTATGAAATTGTGACATTGCTTATGCGCTTATTGCTTATAGCACAAAATTTTTTGCATGGCATTTCCATTTACCTGAAGTGAGGTAAATGAGAATTTGACGTAACAGTTAACCAGTTAGCCATTTCACCTTTGTTCATTTCTGAGTTCTTCAAAATCCTCTCAAAATTACAAAAGCAAACAAACAAACAAAAACCCAGTATTCTATTTTTTAAAATTATTTAATTTTGTTACTTTCTTGAGCAGGTCAGAGGAATCCATTTCTCGTTAAGAAATGCACCTCTCAAATAGAAAAATCGCATTTCAGCTTTCATTATAACACATTGTAGTCTTCTATATAATCTACAATTATTTAAATATTGAACTGTTATGTAGCCATGATCTAGAAGAACTTCTAAATCTTCAATATAGATAATTAAAAACAGATGGAAAGCAGAACAGAAAAAAATCACGTTTTCAATTAAATGTTAAATTATTTGTCTCCTTAATTAAATTTATCACTAATAAAATTCTGCAATGAAACATGGTCTTGTATTTAAAGGGTGGCTTGAAAAGTCCTTGAAAACACCAAGAAATAAATTTAGTTTTTGTTTGCTATGATTTGATTTAGTGTGGATCCAAGATACAGTAAAGTTAACTGCAATATTAGCAGTTTATTTTAATTAAATCATAACATTCTGATATTTAGAAATCTGTGACACACAAGACCTCATAATTGCAATATTTATTCTGCCCACTGGTTTTAGTGACTGTGATATTTTTCTTTTTAGAACTGCATAAGTAACCCACTAAAACAAAGCTGGAAAAAAAAACCAGTTAAGACATTTAGATATTTAAGAAATGATACGTTCTATGCAAATAAAGCCAAATTTTTATTCATTCTATCTCATGACTCATAATGCACCTTTACTTGCACAGTATCTAGTAAAGTACTGGTATCACATTAAGCAGGATAGCTCCCATTTTTCACAGGTAGCCCATTACTCCCTGTATCACCTTCTTAGAGGATAATCACATTAGGTTTATAGCATTTTCTTCAAATTTATGAATGCTTTCTGTTATGTTCTTGTTTGAAACAATCGCAGTAGATCAAAGGTAAAACAATGCTTGGAACATGGCATGACATTGTGAGCCTAATTCCCATTGGAATGTTTACACTAAAGTCACACACGACTACTCAAGATACCATTCTTTCTCTGAACAGTCAAATCTTTCCCTTTGTAAAGAAGCCCTATTCCATTTAAGTGGCCAAACTGTTCAAACACTTTTGCCTACTGTGTGATGGCCATTGATGTATTCTGATGACCTCTATGCACCAATTAAAATGAGGCTTAAAGTGTTTTCAAATGTGGCTTTATTAACTGCAGAAAAAATGGCATAAACTGAATCTGAAAGCTAACAAATGTATATCTGCATCTGTTTCCTAGGTAACCATGATAAAATGATACAGAAAAATGTTTTAAAGAAAAAGAACACTGTCCAGTGAGGTTTTTTAATAAAGTCCTTGAAAACACTTTAATGCGTTAAAAGCATTTCACAAGGAGTCCTTAAAGTATGACGTAACAACTTACTTCATATACTACTGAGATTGATATTAGCTGAAAATACAGTATAGAGTTTCCATTAGCTACACAGGTAGCCATCTCAGACCATAGCATCAAGTTCAGATTGACTATGGTCACTGTTTCAAAACACTAGCATGATCATTTCCTATGGAACTGAAATAACTTCTCTAAATTATGTTATGCATCCTTGTGATAGTTTGGAGCCTACTGAGAATATTGTATTTCCTTTCAGGTAAAAGGAGAGAAGTACACTAAATAGGACATGTTTCACTGAGAAATGAATTTTCCATTGGTCCTTGTATACATTATTTCTTACGTAATAGTAATACCTTAGGTAGAACTGGCTGCAAAGTTGTATTTTTTTCCAGCTCCCAATATATCAAGACTATTTCTAGTCACCTTTAATGTGGAAGAGAGGAGAAAATCGTAGAAGTAGGAGGATAACAATAGTTCTATTTCTTTGGTCTCACACCCTGAAAAAGAAGTAGGTAGCGGCAGTACAAAGACTAGGCTAGCTTATTATAGGCCTTCCTTCCCCAGCAAAACAGCATTTTATGGAGAATAACTGCATTGCTTAAGATACACTGAACAAGGATTCAAAATAGCATACTGCTTCAGTTCATGCCCTTATCGAAGTCCCACAATCAACTTCCTTAACCTGCTAATAAACAATTTTCCATTGATAATTATATTTTTCCTCTAAAGTGTAGTGTCCGATAATTCAATACACAATACAAAATTATTAATTATAAAATCTTGAGTACGCAGCATAGTACACAAACAAAATATAAGCTTTTTTTTGTTTTGCTTATTGACCCTCCTTCTAACATTTCACTTTCTTCCTGTATTATTTTATTTTCAATATTATTTTCACTATCAGTACAGCAAACAGAAATAGGTGCCAGTGAAGTAATTTTTCATAGCTTTCCTTTGAAAAGTAATTTTATCATAGAAGCTGGCTGCTTTTATTCATTATTAACACTGCCTGTTGCTTTCCTTGAGGCAGTCATGTTTGTTGAGAAAATAACAACGATGCCTTCAAAGTTACTGAATAAGTACTACAGAAGCTCTTGTAGTACACATACAGTACATATATGTAAACACATATAGTGTAAATATAAAGACAAGATTAAAAAAAACGCCTTACTTCCTTTATTATAGAGTTCATTATTGCCTGTTCAGAAAAGTACAAGGATCAGATTTTTGACAATGCTAGGAAAATGTGATTTTTGCTCACAAAATAGGTTAACTGGTAACACAGGAACTTATTTTTCCTGCAAAGTTCTTATACCGTTAGGCACCTACTGTGCTAACATTACCCTACTTGAATCTTGATTTCCACATATTCTCAATCAGCTGCCTCCAAAATTACAGGAATTTCAAAGCTACACTTAAAAGCAATTTCCCAGCAAGGTCCAGGAGCAGAGATTGATGTTGAAAAAAGTCGACTTTCTTTGACTTTTTTGGTCTAATGTTAATCAAAGAATGGTTAAATCAGTAGATGAGAAAGAAAGTATCTAACTATTCATGTTCTGTACAATGGTATTTCAAACATTATGATTTGGAATGTTTTCCCATTTCAGAAATAATTACAAAACACCATGAATCTATTGAATATTATTTTCTTTGTGGTCACTACAGTTAATGGACCATACATAATTCCATTTTTTACAGCTCATAATCAGTGTTTTAAATGAAACTCCTGAAATTTTACATTATTTTCACATTGCATACAAGAGATAGCTTTCTGTAACAAGCAATTATAATAATGAAGGGCAGAGTGATCATGTTTAAGAACTTCCATGAGATTTCATGTATAGCAAAAGAAAGAACAAGTGTAATTTATCACAGGGAGGAAAAAAAGTCAGTTTTGATTCAATAGGCACAAGAATGAAAGGGTTTAAGTTTAAGCATGCAATAAAACACAGGTAAAAGCATATAAAACCTAAAGAACAGTTAAAAAGAAATATCCATATTCCAAGTATGTTCAGTAACATGAACTATTTGGAACTACATGGATCTGTGAATATAAGAAATGTAATGTCTTTATGTACATATATCACAAAATAGCTGGACAGAAAGACAGACCTTTCCAAGTTAACCTAACTTAGATCAGGTATGGATTCTCTTTTTGTAAAGATTCACAAATATATCTTCTGTTTTGGATTTGGTTTGGTTTTTTGTTTGGTTGATTTTTGTTTTGTTTTGTTTTTTAACCTTAATCATACTCAGGTTAAGACTGTTTGCATGGCAATTAGATAACTTAAAAAGTACTCATCAGTCCAAAACATGGAAAATCTAGGTTGAGGCAACTAGTTTAAAACTCACAAATCATCCTCCGGAGCATACTGTATATAACCTCAATAGAAACTACACAGGCCTATAGGCAAAGGCAATAGAGGGTTCCTTCTAGTGACTCATAGTAGCAAGGATACATGTGTAGTATTTACAAGATCATGGTGTACACACCTGGACTCTGAGCATTTTCAAATAGTATGTCACATAAGGCTACAGGAAAGAAACAAAATATGGTGAGAAACCCTCTTTAAAATTCTTTTTTGGACAGTTGAATAATATGTTAACTTTTAACTAAGATTAATTGGAAAAGAGATAATAGAAAAAATGCATTTGGAGTTTAGGAAGGTAAAGATAATTATGAGAATTGCTCTGAAACCACTGGCTTTTGTTTAATAGTTCCACTTTTTCCCCAGTAACTGGAAGTATCCTGATTCTTCCCAAATGATGAAGAAAAGGACTGTTCATCCAAAATTAAGTTGCACATATGGGGACTAAATATTCCTTTTTGTAAATCCTAGCTACAGCTCTCAATCCTTTTTAGAGAAATGTACATATATTTGCATATATTTTGCATATATATATATACACACACACACATATATATTTTATGAACTTTAGGATGCAACATGATTTCAGTTTCCTAATGCATAGAGAATTGTGCATTAGAGAATGCATAGAGAAGGCATTAAGTTTAACTTAAACCTTTATGTTTGGCAGATACACAAGACTGGTTCTTAAAATTAATGCATGTTTGTCTGCATGTGCATGCTTCTGTCTGAATCTATCCAATTTAGGTAGTAAACGAAGGTGGCTAAAATGGGAGGTCAGCCACCTTGTGTTCCTTCTCTACTGAGGAAGACAGCTTTTGGCAAAAGGTGTTTCAGCTATTACAGCAGAAGGAAATAGGTAGTATTTTAGGGGTTACTCCAGTCCAGTTTTCTCAGCTGTATTTCTCATGTGCATGTATAAAACATCACTGTTATACAAGTCAGTACGCTCCTTCATAGTGGTGTAACTGGCTGGGAGAAGATGGCAGAATAAGGAATCCTCGAATTGGATTATAAATTGTGCTAGAAAAGAGACTTTAACGACTACTGTTTCATCAGCCATCAAAACAAAGTCTGACAACCACTGTTCAGGAGAACAGAAACCCAGAAAAGAAAGGCAAACTAGCATACACAAGCATGGATGCCCTGGCAAAAGCACAGGAAAAACACAACTGACACAGAAGTGAAGTCTCCCTAAATACGCCAAAACTGAAATTTAAAGATGTAATTCATTAGCAGAATTATCAGTCGAGGCAGTATAAATGGGGCAAGGTCAGTCCAGGTCAATCCTATCTTCCTTCCTCTCTTACTTTCCTATAATCTTTTTTTGCCGTTTTTGTTTAGAGTCTTTTTGATTTTCTTTCTATTGCAGGAGCAATCAGCTGAGCCTTTCTGCAGTTTTTCACTGTTTTTCACTGTTTTTCTTATCAGTTTGTTTGTTTGAGTATTTAATTCAAAGTGTTAGATTTTAAACCTGCCACCAAACAGGACCCCAGATAATCAACTACAGACTGACTCTTATTCAAACAATGCCTTATACAAATTGTATTGAAGAACAGATTGAACTGCATGCAAGAAACAGGCAAGTATTGAAAGCAAACTTTTTAGATCCTATGTTTCACTAGATTTCTTAAGCATTTCCAAATAGACACCATCTAAAAATAATAGCAGCCATTTTATCTTAAAGACAGATAGAGCTTTAAAGAGTTTTAGCAATCATTAAATGAGCTGCTAACACAAGATCATCTACAGAAAGTCTTTCAGTGAGACGAGCCCCGACAGATGTGGCAGAACGCATGCCTTCTAGAGACCCAGCATATTTCTTCTGCTCCCAGAAAGCTCTTCCATTCCAGGCAATTATAATCAGTGGATGAAATTAAGAAGAAACTACTTGCAAAACTAGTTCCTTCCCTCCTTGGGTAATAAAGTCTATTGCCCCTGAAATCATTTCACTTAATTCTTACTTGCTCACACATCCCACAAAACCATTTTGCTGAGTGAGATTTAATAAATCTCTCAGTCTGGGATTAAATTTTACTGTTTTATGAACTGTTAAATTGCATTGTATGCTTATTAAAGCTGGTGTTTTCTTACTTCTTGACACATTCCCAACTCCACCCCAAGGTACGATTAAACAAACATTAGAGATTTTGTTTTCACCCCCAAAGTGCATTCCAACAAAATACAAGCAAATGCAAGCCATCAGTTATAAACAATGTGCATTTAACTTTTTTAGATATTAAAGAATCTGCTAGTACAATCTTTTTTTTTTTAATAGGGCAATATTTCAGATGAAAAATGAACATAATGAACACATTGAAACATAGCTGCTTAGTTTTTTTTAATTTAGTTGCCTAGTGAATTATAAACAAGGCATTTATGTGCATGCAATTTTAAGTAGGAAATGTATTTATGATCAACAAGACAGAACAGATTATTTCCCTTCTCATCAAAATAATTGTTTTTACTTCTAAGTGAACCAAATGATTTATTTCTACTAGTACTTGAAAATCCATAAAAATAATAAAAAAATCATTAAAAATGGGTATAGACAAATTTTTTGGGAAAATTTGATTTTGCATTATTAAAAATAAATGATGGTAGATATTTTCCTCTTTTGCCTGAATGCCTAATTTTACACCCAAATCTCAGAGAAGTAAAGCAAAGTTGAACATGAAACAACATGAACATCTTGAGAAAATGTCAAGGGAACAAAAGAGAAAAATAATCACTGCATAGAATAATGGTACCATAGACACCACATTACTAGCCATTACATTGTCATTATGTACGAGAAAACATGCATTGTAATGATGATATATAAACATATATATATACACACATTTATATTTTTTATCTATCTTCTTCAACCTATGAAATAATGTCAGATCGTCATGTACTTTGAGAGACTATTTATGTAGCTGAGGAAATCAAAGTGCTTGAAAATAAGTTAGGTAGGTAGTTACCTATAACAGCTGGGTTTTAACTTAAACAAGGAGAAATTTTCAGAAAACTTGAAATTTTGCCAGCTATTAACACTGGAGGAACTAGCTTTAACACGGTTTTCTTCTGAAATAACAATAGATATGTTTCTTTGGAAGGTTTGATTTTTGATATGAGATTGGAATATCATTTTAGCAAATAAAATGTGAAGAAATCACAATACACCCTGAACCATCCAAGAAAGTTTTGAATTAAATGTTGTGATAGGCTTACATTGGCTTTCACATAGTCTCTTGAAAGGCAAAAATCTAGGTCTTGGGAAAATTTTAGAAAAGAGGGTAAGTACGGTCTGAAAACATTTAAAAGTTTATCTTCTGCTTTGATTGTTTAAATTTAATTAGATGACTGGTTCTCTATATAATTCATTTATATTATATATATACACACATATATATTTACATATTCATCTAAATTATGTTTTTCCTTCATCAGATGTAACTGGCACATAAGAATATTTCCAAATCCCTGTATCTGTCAGGAAGATTCTTTTTAGTATTTATGTAAGTAACTTATACCTACTTCTCTTCTTTTCCATAAAATTTCTGGCTATCATATTATGCAAGCCCATATAAACTATGATTTCTTAAGACTTTGTGAATATACCGAAGTGCATGAAACTTTGCTAATCTAAGGAGCAAATGACCTTCAGTGTACTGCTTATTATTCAAAGAGCTGTCTGCGTAAGCACTTGCAAAACTCTGCTTATAATATGCAACTAGGAACAATGTGTTATGAAGTTAGGTCCCCATATATGCTTAAAAACAGATGTAAATTTCCCAGATGAAAGTTAATCTGCAGTACTTTTTTTCTGACCTTGAAACGTTACTGCATTTGCTGCATTCTGTCTTGGCTTAAAAAACTGCTGTTTCATATATCTTAAGCACAGTTAGTAGATACCTACTTACCAAGGTTATAAAAGGCCAGTACTTGGTAATCTATTTCCTTTTGTCGATCCTCCTGTTCAAAATTGTTGACTGTGATCACTGCAGCTCCATCAACAAGATCTCATGGTAAAGAGCTGCCTGACAGTATGAAACTCACTAACCCACTATTTCAGTTTTATCTCACAAGAGAAGTCCCTCTGTAGTTTACAGTATGCCAACTGTTTTCAAGAGCAATCATAGAAATTCCCTACTGAAAATGCACAATAACATCTTGGTACCCATGTACACCTGAAAAATCAGCTAGAAAATCAATTGAAGAAAGATCTAAAGTTAGAATACAAATCTGTTAAAAAAAAAAAAAAAAAAAGAGAGAGAGAAAGGTTTGCCAAATAACTTTTTTTGTATCCTATTTCATCATATTTCATACAAATAAGATGACAAAAATAAATTTCCTTACTGTGAAATACATAGACAATATATCTTTTAACAGATTTCACTGAGCTCCATTTACACTTGCCTGCTTTTAGAAAAAAAAAATAATGACAGAAATCTCAATGTTCTCAGCCAACTCATAAATACTTGTGCAGCCTTGTCAGCCTTCTTGTTTGCAAAAGAAAACAAGTTATCAAGCAACACAAAATGTAACTAGTCAATAAAAGAATATATATTTGTTTTGGTGCATAATTCTGCATAATTTATTTTGGCCTTGTTAGAGCTTTCATTAAGCTATTCTCTAACTGTTTTAAACAAGCAAATATTCTGCATTGAGACGTTCCCCTCCTTGAAATTAGTAATACCCAAGAGAAGTGTATTAAGAAAGATCGCTGGCCTTTGATTTAGGAAATTGATGTTTTGTTTAGATCTAGAAAGTAGTTAATAATGGAATTATTTTTGATGCATACATCTTCTTGTTTTCTGTACTTTGAATTGTCTGTTCTATAATACTTCCTGAATAATATTTTCATTGCTGCTTGAGATCATTTAAATAAACATAAATACATCTTTTTAAACACACATGTTACTCTGGGATATGTCTTACATTTTTAAATTATCTTAAATGAATTTCAGAAGTGAACATACATCTAGAATAATATGCCTACTTTGAAATCCTTAAATAGCAAAGGTTATGGAAAAGTACAAGTAAAGAAAATAAGGATCGATAGAAGTAGATAAACAAAATAAGGAAAAAGTATATGGGTGTATTTTATGTATATGAAGTTTTGCCACTTTCAATATTTCATGTCACAAGATAATACTTAGCATGTCAAATAAAATCTGTAGCAATATAGAAACTCCAAATTCACATAGTGATCCTTTCTGGAAATTCTAGAACTTTCTTTCTCTAAACATAATTCATATTCAAAAGGATGGTATATAATTATCACAATTACTAAACCAAAAATAAGCATTGAAAACTAAATACTTCCAACCTTTTCAATACTCCATCAGGGCTTAGAAAAGGAAAGTAGTCTGATTTCTGCACATTTCTACATCTAAATCTACATTAAAAAAAAAAAAAGAGAAGTGTTCAGACTAAGGCAGTGGTTTCAACAAAATTTTTGGATTCCTCTGACTACTCTGGTAAGGATTCTTGTAAGGATTTATATACTTCTGGGAAGTATACAAAGAGTATATCTATTTTCTATCAAAAATCTTAAAAATAACTTTCACTCTGTTCATCTTATTTTTGTTATATTAAACCTCTGTATTTGAAAAAGTTCTCCATTACTGAAATTTCAGATAGAATAGGGAAGAAGGAGAGGAGAGGAAGAAAGTAGAGGAAACACACAAAATACATGTTTAAGTCTCAATAAAATAAGTATTTCAAGTTTTCTCATTTATACTCCCAAATATCCCCGCTAGGGAGAAGCCCTACAGTAGATA
This sequence comes from Eudromia elegans, assembly GCA_003342815.1. Classification (NCBI taxonomy): domain Eukaryota; kingdom Metazoa; phylum Chordata; class Aves; order Tinamiformes; family Tinamidae; genus Eudromia; species Eudromia elegans. The sequence goes on along the minus strand of PTEX01000296.1, from coordinate 305,485 downwards.
AAATAGAAATAAAAATAAATAGGCACAAATGCGATAAGTATCATCAATTCTTCCAGATCCAGCCTTTGACAGTACTGTAGGATTTCCAGAGTTGCATAAGAAAATGTCATGGGATGCTTCAGATAATCTCTTTTCTAACGAATATGAAAGGACAAACACTCACCAACATCAGTATCATCAGAAAACTTCACAGAAATCTACTACTTCTTCCATCCTCAAACAAAGTGAGCAAAAATACTGTAATTAAGATTATTTCAGGTTGATATTGAATCTACATGTCTTATGTAAATTGTTATATTAATAACTTGTCAAGTTATTATTCTCTTCTGTTATTTCTTAGACAAACTTTCATAGAGAAAGGAATGGAATCTTTTCATAACAAGTAAGTTATTTCCTGAAGAAATCAAGGAATGTCAACTTCTGTCCTAGAAGACAAAACCCTTTCAGATACCTCAGCAAGCTGGAAATGTCATGGTTAAGAAAGTCTTTCCTAAATGTCCATAAAAAGCTTCCAGAAAGCCAACAGCATATGAACAAGGCCTAGAAGACAACAGTTTTTTCATTAACACGATGCTCTATTGTCTTATATTTTAACAAAATAGTTGAGTTTTGAGGAATCTAAAGCTCAAAGTAGACCTTTCAAACTCTTAAATTTCTTAGAAGTTGATTTTTAAAAATCTAAATTTAAATTATAAATGGAATTTAAAAAAAAAAAAATCAGTTGGAGCAATCACAAGAAGCCCTAAAGTTCCAAAATGGTGCAAAGATTTGCAGAATCAACAGAGAGAAAGAGATGGCATAAAATTATCTCTGCGCAAGCCCTGTATCCTGATTTTAATGATCTGAGAAGAACTAGTCCTTCAAGAGAAAGTTCATGCATTTTAGTGTCATCTCATGGAGCTCTAGCTCACTACAAACTCTGACACAGGAACAGCTAGTTTGATGCTACAGTCACTACAACAAGGCAATTCTGAGCAAGACACGGCTGCCAAAATATAAGTAGGAAACACTTGTTAAATTATTCTTATTTCTGAATTCCACTTGATTCTAAATTATGTTTTGCAAAGAACTACTTACTTTATAGATTAACTAATGTAACTTTTTTTTTCCTCTTGCAAATGTTTCCATGAGAAAGATTATGCATAATGTGTGAGTTTGCTTGAATAAACATTTAGACAAATTAATGCGTTTCAAAGGCAAATGCTCCCAACAGGCTTGCCTTGATGTTTTAAGCAAACATTAAGCCTGTGTCATGTACTTCCCTTTATGCCGACAACATTTTAGAAGTCTATTTTTGATTTAGTCTGTCACAGAAACAAAAACAGCACTTGTTTTCATATCTTCTTCTCTTCATGAAGATTTGTTTCCATGATAATTTCATAATGACTCTGAGAGGTCTACCGCAGATGCATCCACATTAACATTTCATTTTAGATCAGCAGCAAGTTTTTTGAAGTAATTATCTTGAGTGTCCATGCATGTTGGTATTGCGATTTGAATCACAGAGCAATCTTAAGAGTTCATAAACTGCATGAACATGAACTTTAAGATCAAACTAACTGAAAGACATGATGTAGCACTGTGCTTTCTGTGCTTCATCTGCTAACTGGTTTTGCTGAAAGTAACTGTCTAGATATAGTCTGAAACAAAGCAGCTAAAGCTCTTATAGCTGAATAGCATGAAGTAAGAATAGACAGGCTCTTGGCACCATCAGTTTTGTTTAATGAGGCTGTCCTTGTTGGGCCTCTTCATTTGATTTTACAGACCAGAGAAAATCTGGTCCTTAAATTTTATTCCATTTTATTATTTACACTGATAATATCGATCTTTTCTTCATGTAGTCTCTAATTTGAGAGTTTAGTTTGAGGGGTCTAGTCTGAGTGTGCTAAAAAAAAAAAAAAACCAAAAAAAAACTTTCTGCCCCAAAAAGATGACAACTACCACTTTTAAAGTCTGAGGAAGTAAACAATAAATAAATAAATAGTAACATTTGCAACTACACAGATATGAAATAAGAGTAGAAAAGCAGCATGCATAAGCCTTTAATTTATGATAGATGTATATAGTGGTCAAGATATATACAGCTTTATGTAGTGGTGAAGACAGGTTAAAAAGCCATTTGGTCAGACTGCACATGCACACAAGCTAGAGATGAGAATGATTGCCTCTGGCTCTAACAGTTAAAAAAAAGTTATCAATCTTCATCTCAGTCTTTGAGGAGCTGCTCTTGGTGAGCAATCGATACTGCATTTGCCACAATAACTCATTTAATTATTTTCATCCTAAATATCCTGTCAGCAGCAGGAAAGTCTTCCTGATTTTAATTAATTTTGAGATCATTGATTCTTTGCCTTTTCCTTTCCTGTGATTACACATACAGACACAAATGCACAGACATACACTTTTAGCCTGCAGGCTATATAAGATGTATGACACATCTTTGGTGAAAACCCTGCATATTATTGAAGTGTACCTAGATGACATGCAGCTCTACTTTTAAATCTTTAACCATCAGCTGCCGCAAATGAGCCTCTGGCACCAAAAACATAGTTGAGCAAGACAGTAAATTGAAAACACTGTTTGCTGAATAGTTTTCAATTAAAGAGTTCTTAAATCAATAGGCAATATGATATCACAGCCACAAACCTGCTACAAGTAACCACAGAAATACACAGAAAGAAAATGGTAGTCTGAGAACCATGAAATAGTAGCAGAAATCATAAACTGATATTACATAAAAAAATACAAATCTTGGACTGATCATTGACACCCAAAAGGAAAATGCACTGTTATATCACCGCTACGGTAAGTATTGGAAAAAAGTAACAACCAATTCAAATCTTTCAAAAAAGAGGCTTTAAAAATGATAAGAAACAAGCTGTTAATAGAAGCATAAGAAAGATTTACTCTAGATACCCTAAGAGAATGATGCTTCTTGTTCACAATAAAACTTGCTTACTGTTTTGGAAGCATATTGTTAATCCTACTCATCCCTATGCTGCAAAACCAGTGAGCTAACTACTGTAAGGGTCCCTGGTAGGCACAAATCCTGCCTTTCTCCCAGTACAAAATTCATATTTCTATCTAAAAAGAGGTAACAGTGGGGTAAAAAGATCACTTTTGAGTAAAATAAAAGATGCAACTGCTACTTTTTTCTCTATTTATATAACCAACCATATTAGAGAGGCTTGTGCATTGAGAAAGTGTCCCTTACAATCAACAGTTCCTAATTTATGCTGTTAAATATACTTAGCAGATCATTCTAACAATCACTTAAGATGAAGTGAAAGAGTTCCTACTCAAAAATACTCATGAAAAAGTCTGAACAGCTACAAAACTGTATAATTAATTCTTGAACAATTAAATGGCTAATTTCTATGATATGCAAAAACTTATAATCTGATTTGTGCCACTTCCACCTTGTGAGGAGAGAAAATAAACAATCTTTATCAAATAAACAAAAAACATAAATAAAGAATGACTAATACCTACACATATCACAGAGTGGTTTTAAAAATTCCAAAACTCTTCAGACATAGCTGCACTGACAGATGACATATTATATGCAGCATGCAATATCCTATGGCATATTATATACATATTAAATAAAGTAGCTATATATGATAGTTTTACTTTTGCATGGCATAGAATAGCTATGAATTTGCCTGAACTTATAACAAGTTTCAAGCCACAAGATGCCAGTGTATCAGGAGAAGGGCATAAATGCATGATTCATTTTAATGTCACTGTTTACTAGTTTTAAATATTTTTCATCAACTGTTTTCCTGGCTTAAGCCTCTGATGCCGCTTCCATGTGCTGCTCTTTAGAACAAAATGCTTTTCTCCACTGTCTCTCCTGAAAATGGTAAAAATTGCCTTTAGAGTGAACCCAGCCATTACTAACCAACTGCAATTTACACACCTGTAATTACAATTTTGGAAACAGAGCATGAATTACATTTTCTTTATAAAGTAAAGAAAACAAAGGCTTAACATTATTTCAGATTGTTAAAAATCTAAACACAACTATTAGATGGATTCTCCTTGGATGAAGGGTACCTGACTAACTAGCTATACATTAAAATTCTGGGAAAGCCACCATCTCTGCCACAGTCCACTAAGCAGTATATAAAATTAACACAACAGAAAGAATTCAAGTCGTAGATTTTTGGTGGGAAAAATAAACCCAGCAAGCAGATATGTATTTCAGAGGACAAGTACAGTACCTCTAGCAGACATTCCTTGGGGAAATAAACATCAGCAACCAAGGCCAAGTCAGGAAAGCTGTCTGAGACGCAAAGCAAGACTGTAAAGTACTCTACCACATGCTCATATTCCTCCGAGAACTGTTATCTTGCTCAAGCAAATCCAACTCTGTAAAACTGACAGTTGTGTACTTCTCTTTTTTTCTTAAAGGATTAACATTAGGCAAAAAAAAGATGAAATGAAAGGAGATTTCAAGAGGAAAACTAACTGAAAGGCTACCTAATCACTACTGCTAAAAAATGACTGTATCTTGAGATTCCCTCCTATTTTTCTTGCCTACAAATAGTATGAGAGTTCTGCTGAGAGACTGTGGTTTTTTTACAGATTGTTTTGTCTTCTTAAAGAGAAAAATATTTCTTTAAAGCGAAAGAAAAATAAAACTACCATCAAGCAAAAACAAGCCTACCATCAAGGAAAGAAAGGACTCATGGAGGTTATATTTCCTGCTTACTCTGAAAACCATTCTTAACTATAAATCTAAAATAAAAGGGAAAGGAACACTTTGAAGTTACCACTTTACCACTCAAGATGAGGTCTACAGAAATGGTTATATGTCAAAAAATATTTTAGCTATCAGTACAAATAAACCAGTAGTATCAACAAATTATATGCCTGCAGAATAAGGACAATTTAAACTAGGCAATAAACATACAACACATTTGTACAATGTGTTGTACAGTGCAACTACACTGTATGCATGTACTTAATATCTAGCTTACCAAGTTTACAGATGAGTAACACAGATATTAACAAGCCCTGTGAAAAAGTAAATTAAGCTATTCAAGTTCCTCCAAAACAGATTATGTAGGAGAGATTTTACAAATCCATATTACAAAGAAAAAAAGAACTTGCACTTTCCTAATTAAATGCATAATCATGGATGCAGATCCATGTTACCAATGTTAAATAGCTTCTGCTTTAATGAGCCATTTGAAATGAAATGGTTGCCTGCAATTAGACATCTGCAGCCAAGGAGATCAAGCCAACTATGTAGTCCGGCTGCCAGAATTACAGCCACATTCCTCAGCAGGACAATGAGAAGAATGGATAATTGTAATTATAACATATACATCTCTTGGTGTTCTGTGGCTGAAAGAGTGTGTACAATAAGGGCTCTTAATACATTTAATTGCCAGCTGGTAATAAAGGGTTGTCAGAAAAGCCACTTTTTAAAGTGTATTCCAATTCCATTAAACCTACCACAATGCAAGCTCACTACCCAATCACCTGAGGACTTATCTCCAATAGTAGATAGGACCTACCTCTTATCTTTCAAATATCTAATTACATGGGATTTGTGGTCACTAAGTTGTAAGCCAATACAAGAACAAACTGAAGAGATAGAAAACAAAGACTATTATTTTAGAAGGCACAATACATGCTATAAATCCAGACCCTCATTCACTCTATAAAATCTCAATGCAAGGCTTTTCTGCTGAAACTTGAACAAATTTCTTAAGTTCTCTTAATATTCAAGTATTCCAGGATCTTTTCCACACACTTAACATATCTAAATCTTTCCTATATGAAAATGTTTCCATTCCCTCACATGAAAAAGAGAAAAAAAAGGCTTGAACAATATATTTTTAACCATAAGTTAAAGCGAGTTAAGAGATTGCAGCCAAAATCACAGGCAGAAAGTTTTTCTCACCTGGGGTAAACCCATCAATAAGGCAAAATAGCATTAATTATCTTTAGATTTTATCTTCCATTTAGTGATGCTCAACTTTGCCATTCAGTGTGGCAGTTTCAGAATGAATAGCTTACTGTCTGCTGCAAGTCCATACATATTCCATACATCCATTTATATTCTTTATATTGAAAATTGTCTGTACTTGCCTGTGTCCTTGTTTAAAGGGGTTTTGTTTGTTTGCTTGGTTTTGTGCAGCATGCACAGCTTCTTTTCTCTGTGCCATTCTACTGAGTTTTATATATGAGGTGTTAGAGGTACTGATAAAACAAGTGAGTCATAAAAAAAAAAAAAAAGAGTTCTATAAAGCTTATAAATGAGTTAACATCTTCAAGCTATTATAAGGAAATTTTCTTTAATGCACTGCTTTCCTCCCTTTTGATTTTACCAATATCTGGAGATATTACACTTTCTCTTGAAACCCCATTCAATTACCTAGATGTATCACTTGACTTATTTGCTGGACCTCTTTACTACTTCTCTCAAGGGGATCCAAGACACTGGCTGCACATGGAAATGATGAAAACTAGCTGCTATGAAAAGCTTTAGATATTTACATTGATATTCAGTATTGCTATGCTATATCCTTAGGCATTTGCACCTCAGAATGGAACCCTATTGCCCTATGCAATTGGACATGCAATGCACAGAAAGAGAGACCTGTCCAGAGAGGGTTATCTTTTGACAGCGCTCACCTATCCAATAGGAAAGGCTCAGCACAAAAGTAAATCCTATTCTTTGGTAACACTTAGATATTTGAAGAAGCGTGGAACCTGCATAAAGGAGGCATTCAAAGCCTAGAACCCTCTCAAACTCAGTTTTCCATTTGTAAAAAGAAAAATGGTTCATGTCTTTTGATATTTTTGCCTCTATTGATGCAGAATATGGAGCAGACTCCATATGAAGTAGATGTTCCAGCAGCCTCGTGAAGTGTCACAGCATACATGAAAAATTACTAGATATATATGTGTGGATGAACAAAACAAGCGACTAGACTCTACTGTCTTAACTACATAAGCCCAAAGTTAGGTTTCCAAGTGTGACCTACGAACAGCTGAAACAAAGGCACTCTTCTCCTATCCAAAACCAAATATGTTGTTTGTATGAACTCAACTAAGAGCTGCAGTAATGGAACAGGTAAAGCATTTAGTGTTAGAAGATTTTGGATAATGATATTAACATTTTTCTATGTCTTGTAATTTTGTCTTTTTTTTCATTGAGTTTTTAACATGAGGTGGACATATACTGCTTGGTAGGTCAAAAGCTAACTGGGCTTAAAAATATCATGCATAAAAAAGTAATGATGGGCACAAAACTTTAAAAATGCTTAATATGCATTTGCATAATTTGCATAATTATATCCTTTCTTAAAACTTCTTGCTAAAACTTAACACTAGAATTATTTCAACATATTGACTATCTATTATTTTCAGTGTGCTTATTAATTCCCATGAGTTAAACATCTCTTGTCATTGCTTGAAGATGCTTCAGGCACCAGCATAAACTGCTTGCAATTCTGCCACTGACTGCATAAGTAATTATGGATGATTATGCTGTATACTGTCATACTTCATTCCCTGTTTGTATGCCCATATGAACTGCATGTTTATTTCCAAAACACTACTCTAACCAATTCATAAGGACATGATACAGTCAGTTCTTTAGAGCATAAAAAACAAAGTACTACTTATGGCAACTATCCCTTTTCATTGGCTTCCATTAACTGCTGGAATATCACTGACATATTGCTACAAAGCGACAGCATATTTCACATAGTTGTTCTTCATCTCCTATTAAAACTGCAGAGCAGCCAAGCAGAACTATATTTAATGAGAACTCGATATCTTCTTTGGACATTGTTTTCATAAGGGGTTATTCAGCACACAACAGTTATTTCTGGAATCTGTCCATGGAGTAGAAAAGTGCTATAATTAGTAAAGCACTTCTTTTCTTGTGATGGATCAAAATGAAATGTTTACATTTGAGCAAAATAGAATAAGAAAAATAATCTCTTCATAAAAATCTGCGGTTACCTTATACTTTTTCCACCGCTCTCGTTTGCCCTAACCACAAAGAGACATGGAGAGAAAAAATAAAATTTCAAATTCAACGCTAGCTTTGCTACTGAAAGCTTTCTATTTTCCTGTCAAGTGATTAGATATCATTTTAATACAACGTATGGAAAATAGGACTCTAACAATACGTTTTATATGCTCTTTTATTTTGCTTTGTCTGAAAGTTGTGCTTGGAAAAACTGAGAAAGACTGATATTTTTACAATATACCAGGTACACAAGATTGAATTTTATTCTCAGTTATGCACAAATAATAGGATTAATTTTCTTGATTATAGTAGTTGCACTTTTTTTTTCTTACTGACTGTACACATGAAAACAGAATCTTCCCTATTCATTGAACAGCATTTAACAAATAAAATACATTTAAATGTAAAGATAGATATCTAAAAATGCACTGTTAAATGTAAATCATATTGAACCACTGATGGGTTTGAATATCTTTTTCTGATGCAAAGCAGTTAATATTTTAGAGCAAGTCCTCAGAAATGCCATGGGAATGAAAGAACTTTAGCCTTTTTCCTTTTGAAAAAGATACTAACACACTCTACTAATTTTGTTTTATTTTTCAAAGCTCAAATCTATTAACAAAAACTACCAGCCACTTGCAAAAACTTTTTAAGATTTCTCCTATTAGATATGCACTTCATATTTAGATATTATTATTCATAGTTTTGAAAAGCTTTGTATGAGGTCTTAGGGGAGCTATAGGAACATGGATGCTTTGTATTGGAAATTTATTATTTAATGCTCACAAAAAAACTGAGCATGAAGATTCTGCATACAAATACACACATATTCTACACTAAAATCAATAACATCACAGAACTGCCAGCCAATAACTCTATGCTCCTTGCTCCCCATACCTTCCAGATTGAAATGTTTCAATATTCTTTAATTTATGGTTGTGACAAAGATCTGTAAAGGAATAAGAAAACATTAAAAAAACAGGCACAAAATCTTTACATACATTTAAATTCAAATAAATCCTCATTTCTTAGAAGTTAGGACTAAAGATGTGTAAGCTTAAAACTGGTAATATTTGCCTATATGACTGCCCTTGTACACAGTAACTCATTGCTTCAGTGCATTGCTTACACATGCACTGTTCTCTAAACATAACAATTGTGATCCTGCAAAAGCAAAGTTTGTTCAGATTATGCCAAGACTGTAAACAGTCCAGTCATATACACTGTTTTTATGCTCTTTCATTCAATTTTATATTCAATAATCATGCACTGACAGGTACTTGGTGGTTATGGTGTTTTCATTCACACTTTTTCATCAATATATAAAATGAAGAACAGTTACTGTCATTCTTTCCTACACAAAACACAATAGTTTGTTTAAACTCTCTCAAACTTGTCTTCCAATATACTTGTTGATCCCATGCCTATTTTTAGACTATTAAAATAACAGTTAGATATGTGTTATTATAGTTTCAATGTTTTGTGTTGTAGATAGCCAGATATTCTAATGTGATAACTTGTATCAAATCTATTTATGATAATACAAACTTTAAACTAAAACATGGCTCTTCTGATTGCAAGCTGCTCTATGAAATATCATAAATTAAGCAATAATTAGTGATAGTAATTTATTTCTGTGCAGGCAATATTTTAACTCTTATTTCCAAATGTTCTCTAATTTTAAATACATGTATCTGATGGTAGATAGCCTGTAAGAAATTAATTGTTTCCTTTCCATGAGTCCTCAGGGATCAATATCTTTGTCACAGAAAGACAACCATAGTAGTAATGTTATTTATTACTATCAGTTACAGGAAATCTGCCAGGGAATGAAAACACAGACTGTATTTGTGTTAGGTATATATAGCATCTCTAAGTGGATATTCAGTATGAGTGAACACGTAAATCAATATTAAACTAAATAGTTGGTAGCTTTTAGGAAAGACATACTACTTTGAAAAGGAAATTTCCCAGTCAGCAGAAACTAGGACAATCTTTTGTTCGAAAATACTAACACAACTACTTAATCGACAGAGTGATATGAAACTTGCAAGTTTTTATTATTACTATTGGAACTGGGGACCTTTTGCTAAAAATAAGATGACAAGATAATTTCACAGTATAAATACTTAGTAGTCAAGAGTAACAAATCTCTCTTTTTATCTGCATTTCTACCACTTCTATCCTACTGTACTAGTTAAATTCAACAAACAGTTATTTATGCAAATGGGAGGCAAAGTAAGTTTTAATGGTTTTGTATATCTGACAACTTTTAAAGCAGAGAAAAAGAATAGAGAGGATAAAATATGGATAAACAATCTTAATCAAATTTTATGTATTCAGACATTATGAGGCAGGTAGAGGAGAGGAATTAAAACAGCACTGGGAAGGAAAGTTTTAGAAAAGGCCATCCACATTTTTCCAGATGTGACACAAGGATAGAGATCTCATAGATATTAAAGTCCTAGAAGGAAAAAAAAAAAAGCAAATAAGGGAGACCTGACTAAGTATTCCACTGAAGCAATGGCTGCTTCATCAGTCTTAACTTCCTGAGAATTCACATGGGAAAGATGACCAAATTATGTAAAAAATTTGATGACTACTGTTACTGCCTTAAACACCAATGTTCTACACCTACGTGATACAAATCAGTAGCAAACAAGGCTTCCTTGCTGGTAATTTTAAAGAAAATACTTACATCATTATAAAAATGGAATAAAAGTAAATCAGTTATGCAGCCATGTTCACACCACCAGTAGCAACAATAGTCCATATCATTTGCACTACTTCAGTGCCAACTCATAATGGTCTGAACAGAAGATAAGAAACACAGCAATTTTCTGTGTTATTTTTGGAATTCTGAAGCACATCTAGGTCTTGTTGAAATACAATAGTTCATAAAATATAAAATTTTGTATGGCAAAGATTCAGCTCATGCAAAATTCAAGCAGTAATTATATGTCACAAACACACACTAGCCAATGTTCCTACTAGCTCAGAAACTTCTGTTGGAACTTCCACTAAGAAATATACAAGTTGAATATAGCTGTAAACCATAAATTGTTTTTAAGGATAATAAGCATTTATAAAGGATATTTCATGCTTTGTGTTTCAGGATAGGCACACTGTTACACATTTCTCATAGTATTTTAACTACAGAAAACATTACCTTTCTGATAATGATTAAAATACTTTCATATGCTTTTGCAAAATTTTCTAATTTTCTTACCTAAATAGTCTCCATAATAAGGAAGAAATAAGACTAATGCCTCAAGGAAGGAAAAAAAAAAAAGAAAGCTCTTTCTCAGATGACTTCTTTGGAGTTAAATTTTTTGAGGTTTAACTCCTATTACCGTTATAACTACAACCCACTACTACTAGATAGGAAATTCCTGTGAGAATTTTTGCTCAGTCAGATGAAAACAAGTCATTAAAGCATTAGAAGTTTCTTGCAATTGCTGGTGATTCCAGTGAAAGAAAACCCAGATCATCTCTGATGATCTATTGTCATTCATTGGAATTTTTACAGTGACAGCCATCATGATGTTACTAAGAATGCACTTATAGCAAGAGTACTATAAGCAAAACCTACAACAGAACTGTCATTGCTATCTGACAATTCACCAAGAGACCATAAAGTTAACAAGTCGTTCTTCCTCCACATACTCTTTTTCTCACAAGAAACAACTGGGTTTTTTTTCTTTTTAGCAATTACGTCCTTTTTTCTACAGCATAGAAATCTGAAGAAAAGCCAAAGCGAATATTAGTAATGTGAAAGCTTAATCCCAAAACATGGTGTGGTTTAACTCTCCAAGGAGCAGAGGAAGAATACACTTGTTCTATCTGTGTTTTCATATTTAATTCCTTTGTTTTAATGAATGAAGTCTGTACAATGTGGTGCTAGGGAAATGCTTGTTACTTAAAGCTGCCAGCATTATAGATATTTTGTGTAATACCAGTGTTTAGAAAAAAGAGGAAGCAGACCACCCCAGTGTTCTGAGCATCTCCCTATTAAAGAAGTTCTTAAACAATCATGAAGCCTAAAAAAAAAAAGTCTATAATCTCAACAAGAGGAAGATATATCTTCTTCAAACAAATTAGCTTTAAAAGTAAACTAATTTTAATTAATTTTAAGTAATTCTTCATTAGGGGATTTTTTTGTTACACCATTCAGAAAACACAGCTTGCAGCTCTGCATCCCTGATCCAAGTGGGACACGACCCTCTGAGCTCTGCCATCCAAACAGTTTTCAAACCACCTCACTGTCCACTCATCTAACCCGCAATTCCTGAGTTTATCTATGAGGATAGATCCTCATAGATATCCGTAGCCTCATAGTATCCGTAGCCTTGCTGTAACATCCACTGACAACATCCACTGCTTAATATAAAGTTTCCTTTTCCATGCATATTTCTTGAAACTGTATATTCTTATACATAAAGTTCCCTGCATTGCACATCAAGGAAAATCCTACTGATTTTACCATAAAATTTAAGTTAGTGTCTTATGGTTAGATTTTGTAAAGAAAATAGGATATCAAGTTTGGCTTGGCATACAGTGAGTAGAGATTCACATACTTCAGTCACTTTAAGCCACATCTACTTTTCTCCGTTGTTTGACACATATAGAATATATGTAAGTCCTTCCTTCCAAATATCTTTTGGTGAATGACATAGGAAAATTTTTTCAGAATAGCTATTCTTAGAGAAGTATACCAACATCTTTTGTACTTTTGTTATTACAGGTATAACTCAAGAGATAAAAAACAGGAAAACAGTGAAAGTTTTCCTGTCCACTTGGAAAAAAAAGAGCAAAAAGAGAAGGACAAACCTTTAATAAGACTTTTTCAAAAAAAACCCAATGTATCTGCAGATATATATCTTAAAAACTTAGCCTTTTTACCAGCTGTCAAAAATAAGGAAATTTATTTATTCTTCTAACTGCTTAAAATTTAACAAAATTTAATAACAATAAGGATGAGCAGACCTATCCATGAACTATTAAATATTTTGAGAGATGAATGATACTGGAAGTTAGATTGAAGACTAGATTATGATAGTAGACAGCAAAATTCAATACATTCAAATCTACTGTGTTTAGCAACATCTATTCTGATATACTGTAGGGTACTAAGCTGTAATCAGTAACTGAATCTTCACTGAAAAGCCTAAGACTTTAATGAATTAAACCTTTTGCTGAAATCAACAAAAAGGAAGCATCCTAAGTCAAGTCATACTAAAACAGCTTGAGTTTGATTATGAACTGATAATAAAAAATATTGCCATCACAGTGGAGGCAATCTCTCTAGGAGGAAAGCCAATGAACTATTAAATGGAAGATCATCTCTCTCAGATTCTACTTCACTACCATTACATTCCTCTAGTGAGCCATTTAGTGGTAGAAGGACCCTTAATCTTTTTATTTTCTGGCAGAAAATTTCCAAGTTTTTAGCACAGCTATTTATAACGTGTGATCACCTTCCCATTAAAATTTCCAGATAAAATCTATGCTTTCCCAGCATGGTGCCTCCATTAATGCATCTAACTGCCCAGCAAACTAAAAAGGTTTAATGTTGTTCTATTACTGGCTGTTGAAAGCTTCACGATTTAAACTTGGGCTATTTGATGCCTCATCCTTACTAAGAATAATAATAAAAAAATCTCTGTAGTAGAGTCTACCTTCCCATGGGTCATAATTCCACTGTAACAAATCATAAACAAGTACAGGTAAATAACATAATCTTAATAGCTAGAGACTATGTATTTTCTAAATAACACTGAAGTACAGTCATTTTGGTTTTGTTTTGCTTTGCTTTAAACAATTCTTGGATTCTTGCTGCTATACAGGCAATGGGGGAAGACCTACTGAAAGCATAACATCACAAATTGGTCCATGGAGATTTGGCTTAATAGCTTCAGCAGCTGTAGCTGCTAGCTAATCTTGAAAAGATATGAAACCTCGCACACATCTTCAGAAATTTATACAATTAGTATCTTATCAAAATAAATGACCTGGAGCTTTTTCCTCTTTTTCTGACAAAAAAAACACTACAGATTTCTAGAATTAAATAATAATAATAATAATAATTAAAAAATAGATCTTCTTTTATTCATTTTTGTAAGCTACTATTTCCCACCAGACAAGTCATAGAAAACAGAAAGAGAAAAAAAAAAAAAAAGAAATCCTACATTTTCCTAAGAATATATTTTTGAAGGCACAAAAATTAATTTGTCACATTAATGAAGCTTAACTGATCATCCCTTTTCAAAATTATCACAGTTCATGAGGTACAAAGAGAATAGTACTTTCCTGAAATTCTGGAAGGATGAATACTTATTTGTAAGTGAAGGGGTAGGAATCTATCTTCTCAGGGAACAACTCACTCTTTAGGAGGAAATCTTCAGTAAAACTCATGTTAGCTTTGGCGAGTTACTGCCAGTTAATATGCTCAGAAAAGCCTTTAAGTACAAGCATTTCTCTGTAACAGCTATGGTGCCTGGTGTTCAAACAGTAAAGATCTGTCCTGATACTGCTCTACCTCTTACATCTGTTTTGATTGACTTTCTCCTTTGATTTTAGTTGTAAATCAATGCAGATCCCTGACATTCTGAAACTAAAAGTGTTAACAAACTTCATATAGATAATATAACCATTTTGATTCCCAAGGCCATCTGGTTTCTCATTCAAAACCATTTCCAACCAAAAATACCCAGAAAAGGAGATCCATAGGGTTTTTTGTTTGTTTGTTTTTTGAAGGAAATGTGGTCTTTGCCTCAGAGAACTACAAACAATTATGAAAAAAGAAGTAAAACTTCCCAAGTGCCTATTAATAAAGTTCAGGAAAAGTAAATTATGCTCAGGTTAAACCTCAGTGCCTATACACTTCATTTTAGGATTTCAAACTTTACAACCAAATAAAATATGTTTTTACACAACACAGCTATGCCTTATTACTTATTTAGCATTTAAAGAAAAATTCTTCACATTCTAAACCCCTTTAAATATTTAAAGGCAATTTCCTAAAATTACGGGTGTCTGTTTCTCATAGATCACCATTACCTGAGACAAGTACTAATTCAATACACATGCTAAATATGGGATAGTAAGACACTGAAAATACAATTCAAATATAATACAATCCAATTATATTCAATGTTAATAGACAATACCCTATGATACAGCTTGCCATAAATTTCACCAACAGATGTATTTATTTGGTCTTTATATTTAGGTTTTTCTTCCACTATACCGTGTCAAGAGTAAATCCAGAAAATGAAGATATAGAGCTCTACTTGGTTTGTTATCAGTAGAGGAATACGCAGTTATAAGAAATTATTTGTGTTGCCATTTTCCCTAAGGATTACAAAGGAGTGGTAAATCTAAGCAAATAGTCATTAAGTATATCTCTGCTTTACACAAAGATACAAAGACGTGACTGACTGTGCCAAAGAACAAAGAAGACTTTCTAATTCCTCCTAGACGTTGCAATAAATACTGCAATCTAAGACAGAAACCTCTCTTTCTGTGACTATGCATTTCAGTTTGAGATTCATGAACACAGGTTTGCAGCCTGATGATGGCCCCCAAGGAGACAGTGATATGCCAAATATTCACAATTCCATAATTAAATAAAAAACATCTTTTTTTCACTCAGTAGTGGACTCTCCTCTGTTTTTGATGTCTATTTTAAATAGTGTGTTCAATAGAATTTAAAAATAAAAGATATATTCAAAGACAAAAATAGCAAAAGTATCTGTAGGAAACAAAGAGGTTGTGAAGATTAAAAAAAAAGGAATGAAAGGTATATTCCACTGAATTTTTCTTTCTTGAGTTATAGCCTATCAAAAAAAAATTTCAAGACCATGTTAATCAACAGATTCAAAAGTGTCAACTGATAAATTTGATAACAAGAAAAAATTCTGCTACAGAACTTTAAAAAAAACACTAGTATATTGGTTTCTATATATTTTTATATACATTTTTTGGTGCATATGAATATATACAGAGGGCTTTAAAGATTTTAAATGAGTGGTCAAGTTAGTTCTCCCCAGCAGTATACATTTCCATTCTTCAGCCACTTGTCTGTACCACTGCCATTTATTAGATTAATATGCAACACATGGGAAATTAAGACTAATATTACAGAGTCAACCTGAAAAATAGTATCATATCCCCCAACAGCCAAAAAGTGTCTATAGGAATCTCAGTTTTCCACTAGAAGTTCAGGACAGTTCAAGAAAACTCATTCACAGCAAGTTTTCATGGACATTTCCGTCTGCATTACACAGCCAACTTTGTGGGGGAAAAAAAAAAAAGCGGGGGTCAGCAGTCTTGTAGCTGCTGTGTTGATGCTCTGTGGCTTCAAATCTAGATTAGCGGTACAGAATAACTATCTGCCTAGAAGAATATCCTAGTTCTAGAATTCATATTAGTATGAAATATGAATCACACTGTATAGAGCATAAAGAGACTACAACAAAAATGAGTATTGTGGCAAGAACACAAGCTTTTCAGATAGCAAATGAATAACCAAAAAAATATAATTTTCAACAGTAATCTGACAGATGAGATTATGTCTTCAGATAAAGATTTATTTTGGGGGTTTTTAACAACATCCAGATTTTAACTTTGGAATTACATCAGAATAACTAGCTTGCAATCCTTTAAGTAATTGGAAGGTTGTGAAATCCAAAATAACGTAATCCAACATTATTTACTATTTAACATTGATTTTCAAATGTGATTTAACATTCAATTCCATGTCTTAATAGCACTGAAGACACACACACATAGACCTTGGGAAGAGGGAATTTGAAGAGTAGGAAATTTAATATTTCAAGTCTCAATCCTACAATAACACAATAGCTCAATCTCTCTTGCATTTAGTGTTTTAATCTCCCCACTCATTTCATATGCTGAACATGGTTTAGGATTGCAGAGGTCTCAGATTCACAGAGAAAATATAGAATAATAAAAGAATGTTAATTTTGTTTGCGGACTGACAGGAAGGTATCTAAGCACAAATTCAGTTGGTGTATGTTTTTTCCTAAGCATTTTTAATGGGTCTATACATGTTCTTGTGACCACTACATATCCATTGGACTCTTTAAGAGGGAAACATATTCACTACTAGGATTCTAGTAACTGTCTTGACTCAGCTGCCTAAATGGAGGTGTTTAGCACCGTTTGTAACATACACTAGTAACTGAGGCATCCACATGTAGGCAGATATGACAGTGGGATCCTATGAGAGACCTGTGCTTTACTGGAGTGGCAGCTGGAGGCCAGGCTCGGTATCTTGCGATAAAGGTACTAACGGACGTTAAAATTGAGCCCATGATGTTCCGAACAGGAAATAGATCCATCTTTTAGGGAAAAAAAAAAGATTTTAAGCAATAAATATATATTTATTTTGAGTGAAAGTCCTCATGAAGTCTACATGCACTACAAGAGTCCATTTAAAATTAGAAATATTGTGTTGCACTGGTAGTGCACTAAGCAGATAAGCAGAAAAAGATTTATAGGGAGAAGCATTTTTTTTTATTATTAAACGGATCTATAGATCTATATGTATCTAAAAAAAAATGGAAAAATCATTCAGATGTAGACCATTTCAGATCTTAAGTAAAGAGGATGGTAAACCCCAAAACTCATTTGTTTCTACCAACTAAGTCATCTGGTCTAGTAAATAGAAATGTTATTTTTTCACAGGCAAGAGGCATGCAATGAATGAAGAAAACTAGAGCTCGCTAAACTATGTCCAAATTAAAAACATATATAGATTTCCATAGGATCAGGATGACACCCACAATATATTTTTAAACCTCACTATCTAGCTGATTACACATCAGATATAAATACTTGGCGGTGCCGTTGTGAACATGTTGCAAGGGCTTAAATTCAGTCTACAAACTGAGTGATTTGCACCACTAGGTAACCCAGCATGGCGCTAGTGCCACCATTCTACATCCTACAACTATAGCCATAAGGAGTCCTAGGTTGTTTATTCCTGCAATTAAAGCTGCTAAGTGCCAGCTTTAGTTGATTACACTGCTCGTAAAGACAGAATTCTTTAAACAAATAGGAAAGGAACAGAATAAAACTAATCTTGAATTTAGACCACTTTTCCAGAAAATTTACATTAAATGTAGTGTATAAATAAACCATTACATTGAATTTCAGAATGGATCTCAATAAAGCTTTCTTTTTGGATGTGATTATATTTTCTTGGAGTACAATCCTGCACAACGAAACTGCACAATAGTGCAGACCTTGAGCAAATAGACACACTGAGTAAAGTGTATTTCAAGAAACAAGTTACATGCCAGTTAGAACAAGCGTAGAACACTAAGGTACATGTTTTCTTTGAATGGGATCAAAGGTTCTGATAGATCTTGTCTCCTAAATATCAAGAAAGAGGTACAGTGGATGCAGGAGTCAAATATTTGGTATACAATTAATTCTCAGACTAGCTGACTTACAATTTCTAGAACATCTTGCAGCACAAAATCTTTCATATTCCTTAAACTTGTGAAGTTAACTACGCCTGGGGGAGATTCCTAGCTTGTAATGCAGTAATAAGTAATTGTTTAGTTTTTCCTTTGAAGTACACATTTGCTGCCACACTATTTTACTAAACACATCTCATCAGCAGATCCAGAAAATTCCTTTTGCTAAAGGGATAATTATAAAGCTGTCTCTATAACAAGCTATCCTCTTTGAAGCTCTAAATCAGAAACCAAGGCTCTGCTTCTGTAATGAGTATTTCTTTTTATTTTTATAAATCTTTTCACCCTCAGGAACCCCAAGTACACCCTTTTCTCATCAAATCCTTCAATCCAGTTACAGTGCCTCATACTAGTCACCAAGTTATTATTTCACTATCTATTGGAAATATAAATGTTATTTCTCAGTTACTAGATAAGAAATAACAGTTTCACAAATATCCTTTTTGCTGTTAACAGAACTAAGTGACTAATTTGTAACACTTTAAACAACACATTCAAAGCTTTTCATCTTCCATAAAATAATTTAATTTCTAAATTAAAGTGATTAACATTTCAAATCATAAATGTAAACATGTATAAAATAATTAACTATTTTTAAAAAAAATCACAGTATACTCTAAGGAATTATAAGGAAGCAAAGTAGCTGTTGCTTCTTTTAACGCTTCTAGAGGAGCACCTAAACTTCATTAATACTCTAACTCAATAGGCTTAAAAATATCAGGGTTGCAATAGATTTATTCTCTTTACCCCCAGATAACTATAAATGTCTACTTCCCTGAAGGAGAGCAAAATTGAATTTTAATAGAATTCTCTGCCACATAGTGTAGAATGTGTATGCAGTATCGTCCTTGGTATCTGTATCATTAGTACCAGCACTGGGAATTCTGACATTGAGAACTCAAACTTCAGAAGTATGGTGGTTGACCATAAACTATTGCTTCCTTGGCAGGAGAACAAAAACGAATCTTGGAGAAAGCTCAGCAATAAATTAAGATATGGAATTATGAAACAAAAATAGATTTAAAATAAAATCCACTGTATATATACTATTATTACTAGTAGCGTAAATAGCCAGTTTTGCACCTCCCAGATTTCAAGAGTCATTTATTGAGAGTTTACTTTTAAAACTGCTAGATTAAAAACTGATCTCTTCCTTTATCTTTCTTGGATTTTTTTATTCATGCTTCTCATTGAATCACGCTGCCCACTCAGACCTTGATAAAATGTATTGAAGACACCTATATTCAACTCCTTGTGCTAATTTCTCTAGCTGCAGGGTACCTAACCTGGAAAATATATACTTGCCTTTTAGGGCAATAAAAAATGTCCTCAATACCAGTCATGTCAAATTTGCTGATAGAGAAGTTATTTTTCATTTTCATTAAAAAAAGCTTCAGTAAACCTTGGATATATCATGATGAAGAATTGGAGAAAGAAAAGAAAGGGAAAGGGAAAGGGAAAGGGAAAAAAAATCTATTTTTTTTAAGTTCCAGGTAGTACTTGAACTACAATTGCCAGATCAGAGATTTTCCCTAACCCTATTAATCTCTTCCAATTTTCTCTAGAAGAGGAAAATTGTACATTTTTCAATTGTATTAGCTTAATCAAATTAGTTTAACAGGATTCAAAAAGCTTTATCAAAAAGTAAGCTGAGGATTCTGATGATATCAGGCTCTTTCCCTGATTATATCTGGCCATTTAACTTGGCCTTTACACATTGGTCAGACTCATTATAGGATTTTTTTCAAAGGAAACAATTTAATGTAACCGAAAAAACACCATTCTTTCCTTTAATAGTTCTTTGTCTTAACACTGGATTCAGAAAAATCTTCTGAGGATATTAAACTAACATTCGTGACCATAAAGATAAAAAGACGAAAATTCACAAACACTATAGTTCACCTTAGAGTCACAAGACCTGCATCTTGAAAAAAGCAGTTATTGTAAGCTTTCTTATGATCGAGGAAAACAAAAAACAAACTATAAATATCGGTACAGAACACATGAATATTCTGAATTACTGAAATTACTGAAAATATATTGAATATCTACCAGGTCTGTGGATGTGCAAATATGAAGAATTATCTGATGAAAATTGCCCATACATTTACAAATCCAACATTATTTATTCTCTCTTTTATTTCCACACTCAAATTCTAAAGTAATTATAACTTCAGCATTGTTATTTAACTATCAAAATGGCTACTTTCAAAATGAATTTTCTAGAGAACTCTGTGCATAGAATGCAGCATATATTCTTTCTATTGTGAAGAATGTGTAAAGGTAACAAATTTATGGATATATATTTACAGAAAATCTCCATGGATCTATTCTCATTATCTGAGGAAAGGAAATACCTCAGTTTTTTTTTTTTTTTTTTAAAAAAAAATCTTTATTCATAAAAAATTTCTCTTTCTGTGAATTAGATGAAAATTCCTCCCCTTGCCTCCCCTTGTACCCCCCCAAACCTCATAAACCTCATAATAAAACTCATGAAACTATCCTGGCCATACAACAAATCTCTATATTCTTGCCTTGAGGATGTAATTGCACTTGAAATTTTATTACAACTCCTTTCCTGGTGCTGAGAAATATCATGTTTCACAGTGGAGAGGAGCTAAGTTACATTATATCCAGATAATAATAGAGATTTTAAACTTGTAAGAAATAAACATGAAATATAAGAGTGGAAAAGGAAAGTTGCACGTAGGTTGCATGCAAGGGACTGTACCATGTTCCACTCTACTTGCCTACAAAACATATTAGATCCAAGTTGGGATTTTCTGAAGAAACATTTAAATATTGACCTTAGGTATAGCATTCTCCAAGTACCATAGTGCTTCACAGCACCTGTCATATCCTTCTACTGAAGTGAGTATTAAAGAATGGAATTAATACTCAAACGGAAAAAAGATACACTCATTTCTACATAAGATGAAAGTAGATAGCTGAATCAGATGATAAGCATAAGCAATTACCAAGGAAAACTTTATGTTAATGAAGCAGCTCTGCTTGTTAGGTCATCTTAATTATGCATGCTAAATTCTGACTTGAGGCACAGAACGATGTGGAAAATTATAGTTGTATAGTAGAAGAATTATGATCCCATACCACCTACTTCATGGTATACGTTTGCTTGGTCTGAATTATGATTGTCATTATATTTAAGGATTAGGCTATTTTTTTTATCCTTTTCTCTTTCTGAGTGCAAGTATACCAAAGCCAGGTTTTATGAAATTAATCTAAGCATCACTTTTCTCTGTTTTAAAGTACTAGTATGCTTCTGTGAATATGGGATACATTAATATGATACTGCTACAATTTGACAAAATAATCAACAATCATTACTACACAGGTGTTCCATCCTACAGGAAAATCCAAATTCTTCTTTTTTCTCTTTTTTTTTTCCCCTTCCCAGACCACATCAGGATGAAAAAGAGTTCTTGGGGAGGGGGGTGGAGGGAAAAAGAAATAAATTTTGAATTAGACTTCTTATGAACTAAAACCTTGTTATATGATTAAATATATAGATTTGGTTCTGAGTTTCTTATTTTATCTTATTAATTCCTTCAAGAAGAAACCACATTCCAGTTGAAAAATAAAGACTTTTAATGTTGAGTCATCTTGCTCAAGAAATACTAAGTTGTAATTGCTTTCAAATCACAAAATTATACAAAATTATACAAAATTATACAAAAGAAAGAGATTTTCATGACATACGGTTCCAAATATTTAGTTTGAAGTTAACTTCAAAAACTTCTAGTGTTCCATCACCTTTTCATTTGAATAACACCCATACCCTAACGTTTAGAGTATTTGAACTATAACATACTACAGTTAATTACTCTCTACAACAGAAAAAATATCCCACCAACTTCTATATTTTTATGAACCAGCTTCTATAGTCCTGTGACATATGTCTAAATAACTCAATTAAAATTTTCTAGTACCTGAAGTAAACAAATACCATATTTAGTGGCATGATTAAGCCAAAAACAAACCATTCATGTAGCTACGTATTTGATCAAACCATTCTTGTTGCTTTTACCTTAGGTAATACATATACTTTCAGTATATTTAAGCTTCTTAGAGGAAGCTAGTTCAACAGCTAAGCACCCACTGTTGCCACAGACTAACATTATAAATGTGTATTTTAAATGGCTAACAAATTAATTTAGTGGTGCTAATCATTAAGCAAATGCTGAGAAACAGAAAAGAAAATGTGTGAATGGACAATTAGCTACTAAACTGTGACAGACTTACAGACGCAAATCATCTGGGATTTTATTTGGAAACAGCTAAAAAAATGTATTTATGTATTGCCTTTTACAATATTTATGTATTGTATCAGGAACTGAAGAATCAAGTGAAATTTCATTATACAATTCACACTCAACTGAAAATGTCCCTGTTTTGGATTTAACCCGGGCAAGCATCTTGTTCAATATTTCACTGGGATTTATTCATCCAATGGTAATAAGGATAAGAAAAGAAGTGAGGAGACAATAACAAAGATTCAGAAATGATAGATATAGTTAATTTTACTAGTAAAAAAGACCAAGCATTGAAATAGATTAGTCTTTGACTCTTTGTTATAATGGTACAGCTAAAGACACAGCTTATTACCTGTGAAAGAATTATCAGTATATATTCCTGTACTTATATTAGATGAAATAAGTATTCTCCCTTGCGCATGTTCCATGTTACGGTTCAATTTAAATTCACTATATAGTTCTTTTGTTCCATTTAGTAAAAATACAGGATGGTCATATAAAAACAGTGAGAATAATAAGTTATAATATTTAATAGTCCTTAATATACACTGATTACTGTTTTTATGTAAGCATTTCACACAATATTTTCAGGAACTGATTTCATAAGCTATACTGTGCATGTGCATGCATATGATGCATATCTGTGTGTGAGTATGTGTGTGTGTGTGAGAGAGAGAGAGAGAGAGAGAGAGAGTGTCAAAGAGAGAGTAACATATATAAATGAATACAAAAGAACCCTGAAAGTACAAATGGAATCTTTTAAGATATGAATCATAATAAAAATCTTTTAATAAAAAAGAGAACATTCCTTCCTGACCCTTGCTCAGAACTTCTATAGACAATATTAAAATTATATTCACACAGCTTTAATTAAAAATTACTGTTTTATTTAGACCTTACTAGAAATCACATCTATTTGATGCCTACAAATATTTCTACAAGCAAAGCTTTTATCATAAGAACACTCTACAAAAAACTTTTGTGTATATTCTCATGTGTATACTGTTACATATGTGCATGTACAAAACCAAAAATATGGGAAGATCCATGGGATCTTCTTGAGTCACAGAATGAGCAAAGCCAATTGTGTTGTTATTAATCTTTTGTGTCACAGAACAGGTCTCATTTTTTGTTTTTTTCATTTTTTGTTAAAGAAAGCTTTTATTAAATAATGGCATGATTAACATACCATCATTCATTAAATAGTTTAAATTTATTCTTCCAAATCCCATACCAGTGAAGTTCAGAAACCGTGCAGGGAGAGTAAAATATGCTGAATAATTAATTTCTTGTCAGTAGTTTTCTCAAATATGCTTGTCCTTCCCACCTTTCCTGAGTATGCTAGAAACAAGAAATGCCCCAACTGAAGACTTGGAATCTTCCAAAGAGACAAGATGAAATTTTGTAATTTCATACCCATTTGTAACCATGTTGAGAGGAATAAAAAAAAAAAAAAAAAAAAAAAACAACAAACACCACCACACAGAAAGAAAATAGGAAATATCTAAGTGAATAGGAAACAAAATAGGAAAAGAAACAATGTAATTCATCTTGATTTTTATAGAGTTGCCCAAGTCCCACAAAATATTTTCACCAACAATGTAGGGAAATATGGTCTAGAGGATTTTTTTTTTTTTTTTTTTAAAAACACTGGAGCATTATCATTTGAACAAAACACATAGCATATAAAATTTCGAAACAAAGTTTAAAAGTTTTTAGCCTAGAATATTTCCACAAACACCACAGCTATCCTCTGACTATTGATCAGAGTCAGATTTAGTCTCAAGGAAATACAGTGACAGGAAAGAGAAGTTAAACACTTTTTTTTAGCTTACCAAGTACATACAAAAGAAAAAAGAACATATTCATACCGTCATAAATCCATCCAGCAAACCTGAATCAGGTTTAGGAGGTGCCTGCAACCGCTCCATAGACCACTTCTCAATGATTGATGACACCTGGGTATTTTCCGTGTTTAGAATCCGGAATCCAGTCATATTAACACCACTATACCGATAGGGTTCCACATCCAAGGCAAATAAGTCCTGGAAAAAATGATGGTCATATAAATCATCTAATAGATTGAAATTCATATTTCCTTTGTTTAACCATCTCCCTAGACATCTTCATTGAATCTTGTCATGAACAGTACTATCCATGACAGAAAATACACCATGTGCCGCTTATTTGGAAATGTGTTGCTTCATTTGGTAAGCAAAGAACTCATTGTCTTTACAATGGGAATTATTTGGTTCCCAGAAACTATTCAACTTCCTTTAACAAATCATTTTAGAAAACGTAAAGAGCAGTTGCAGAACTGTACCATTTAGAAATGATCCAGCTTAAATATTATTATTAATTACTAGTAATATTAGTATTAGATCCTTGTATGGCTTACCAGATACAGGCTTGAAGTGATAAACAGGTTTAATTTTAAACAGAAGCATTCTTTATGTGTATTTGCTATACTTACCAACAAATATCTACCTTTTTTTACGTATTTTTCTCCAGAAGCATAACATTTGCAATTCAATGTATTTTCAAAATATGTATTATGCATGTGTGTACATTTACACAAGCACACACACAAACACAAGTGATTTAGCAGAGGAAAATCAAATTTCAGATCAAGCAAATAAACTTATCCCCATCCCAAGCCTTCAAAAGACTTTCATAAACAAGACAGAACTGAAGTTTGACATTAGGAAATTCAGATGTCAGGTCAAATTTCAACATAATGGAACCTCAAGTTAAACTGACGAACAAAATGATCACGACTCATTAAGGTTTTAAGCTTCTAATATAGTTATTACTGTGGGGAAAAAATAAAAATAAGCAAATAATTAGAGCCTCAGATATAACTGTAAAATCCAAACATATGTATATTAACATCTTAATAAAAATGCACAGCAGTATTATATGTGCATGGAATAAAAACAAACAGGTCAGTATATTAATGAGCTACTGCATTAGACCCTGAATTAATCACTGCAAATGCACAGAAAACTGCTGTAAACACTGTTACTGGAAAACGTATTTGACAGGACCTCCACCATGTAGGTAAGAAGCAATTAGTAAATCAAAATAAATTCTGATGCATGCTCCAAAGATACATTGAGAAATCAAAATTGAGAATCTGTTTGTACATGTTGAATTGTCTTGTAATTTCTCCAAATCAAAATAATTCTGCCACTGTTAAATAGTTTCTAATAAGGAGATAAAAATGACAGAAAACTTGATTTTTAACATGATTTTTAAAAAAGAAAAATAAATATATATAAAATACAAACCAGACACTGCTCAAAGTACCAGAAAGTACTCAAGCAAGCAATTTTCACCAATAAAAAATGAAAATTTATCAAATAAATTTTCAATGTCTAGAAAGACTACGGAGGAATATTATCTAACATGTAATCCCAGTATCTTCAAAATTCAGAAGCGATAGTACAAATTAGCCTTCTAAAATAATACAAATTATCTTGGGAGTATTTTAATTATAGATAAATTATCCTTGGGGTATTTTTCTCTTGAAGTTCTAATGAACTTCACAAATTATTTTGTTTCCTATTAAACAGTCCACTATCAGCAAGAGCTGCTGTTTTCTGATTCTTATATGAACTATACATTTTACCACAAAGATTGGATGTTACTGAATTACGAACTAAATGGGCCATTTTCAATACAATGGCAAGCTGAGAAATTCACATAACCTTTGTTTCTAGTGTATTATTTTACAAATTTTTAAAATGTTTCTTAGCATTTTGCTAATTCAATTTTAAGTGTGACTGTTCCAAAAGTGGTCAAATTCCTTCTTAATCACTCATACAATGGAAATCAAAGAATATCACATAATTCATAGTATAGTAAGCTCTACTGGACAGTTGAATAACAGATTATTAACCTTCACACCAAATGATTCAGGAAGCAAAGAGTTACATTACGAAATTATAGATGAATTTGGAATAGATTAGTAAGTTTAGAATATCATAATATTTACATACAAAGAGTAAAAAGAGAAAGGGACTTATTTTTGTCAGATAAAGAAATTATAAATTATCCATTTGGCCATGTTTGAAAGTTAAGTATTGTTACAAAGCCAGTAATTTTCTCCAGTCTGCAAGTTTCCAGGGCATAATGTTGAACAATAATTAAGCCTTGCTTACGACTTTTCACTGAGTAAAAAAAATTCAACAACAACAAAAAAAATCCCATCCTCACATCCTATTCCAGGGAGACCTTTCTCACTTTGTCAAGCAATATAATTAACAAAACTAAAGGCTTTGGTATATCAGTATGTTTTTATAAGCCACTTACCAGTGTGGTAAAGATATAGTGATAGTATTCTGTCATCATTCCCATTGCCAAAGCCTGAAAAAGAACAAACAAAAGATTAATGTTTCTGAGTTCATATAATACATTTTTTATCACATTACACGGAAAATGAAATGCTGCAGAAGAACACTACTGGGATCAGACTATAAGTTTGGAATTATACTAAAATTAGGTCAAGCAAATAATTTCTTAGCAGTTAGAGCAGATTATTGACTATTAAACGAATTTATGAACCAGATCTTTTGATAGAAAGAATATTATTAGAATGTTTAGCCCAGTAAATGTGAAAGAGGCTTATAGTTTTACATACTAATGGATACATTAAAAGGCAAAATTTGAGATGACAGTATTTTCATTCATTTTTGAACCCTCCTCTTAAAAAACAATACTTTCTCTTGGGTTATTCCTTTTACTTTGATGAAACATATTACTCATTTAAAATAAGGATCCAAGGTTATCTTTGAGCTGTGTCTTTCCAATTATAGGAGAAAGTTTTCTTGATTCAAATTCTGAATAGCAAAATATGTTGTACAGGAAAAATAACAAATATTTGTATTATTACTCATTAAAATATGACATTTATCATGTACCTGCATCTGTCTTGCTAGCTAAATATTATCTTCTGATATTAGCTTCTGATTAACATTGAATTTTAAAATTTCTGTACCATTTTGTTAACAGAATAAGAATGATTATTTGTAGGCATATATACTGCACCTCAGTGGACTTAGTTTAACAACTATATACTGTCACAATTATATACTTTTCACCTGCATCATTAAAACACTAAATAAATAAAGGTAAATTCAGTGATTTAGGCCAAACAAACTAAATGCAGGGTCTTACGCAGAACAAAGAGCAAACATCACTGCCTGACGTTTGAAATTTCTAAGAATTAATAAAAGCATAAATAAAGTAATAAGGATAGTGTACATGCATATTTATTAGTGTTTATTTAGCATTTTAATTGTTCCTACAACAATAACCAGAAGTGTCTTTAACTAGAGATATCTCATTTCAAATCTGAAAGAATGGATTTACTTTCAATTTCAAACAAAAAGGGCATAGCTCAATGGTAAACATAATATAAATATGATTTTTAAAGTCAGTAAAAGCTCAGCATTAGCAATGTAGAATACAGTTTTGTTTCATTTCTCATATCACAAGGTATAGTTGAATTTAAAAAAAAAGAGAAAAATGGTTTCAAAAAAATGAGAAATTCTCACACTCTAGAGACAGCTCACTAAAGGTTCTCTTTCCTTTTGCATACTTTAGCCTTGCAGTAAGCTTTCTGTGAGCTGTATCTTTTGCATACCACTTTAACCTCTATCCACCTTCTATGATGATAGCTTTGGAAGACACCATTGAAATCTCTTTATTTTGTATACAGATAGTAAATATTTCAGACTTTGCTGTATTTACACTATTCAGTAGGTACGCTATAGACTACGTACCTTTGCAGAGCACCTATTCAGAGATAATCAGCCACTCTGCACACCTATTATTGGTGCAAGAAGAATATGACTTTAAAATTAGGTGGAACATCTTAACGTGGTTATCTGGTAAATAAATAATTTTGTAGAGGCATTCAAGTGACCTACAATATCAGAACAGTACTGTGTTTTCTATTGGTAAAAGACACCATTCATATCTCAATTATCTGATTACCAACACATAATTTAGAAGATTCAATTTTTTTAAAAAAAAAAAAAAGAAAAAAGAATATAAAATTACCCTAAACAAGCATTTTACATCTTGATATTAATTCCCCAAAGTACTGAGCTATAAAAGCTGTAACAATGATATGTTTCACCAGAAAAAGTGTACGGGGAAATATCTTTCCCCCTGTATATGGACTGATGAATCTATTTCTTTAGAAACCATAATGAAAGCAGCTATCATTATAGTCACCCATAAAATTAGCTCTAAAGTTCTCAGGTGATTTTCAGTTAGGCTTCAGTAAAACTGACAATTCTGTAGCTTGTATAAAGCCATTTAGATTAGGTATTACTTTTATTTATTAGGTATTTAGAAGATTAAGCTCTCTAAAGCAAAACAGGTATTACCTGTTTCAGGATCCCTGCTGCCATTTCATGGCTGCAGTCAAAGATTACATGGAACTCCTTGCCTCTTTTCATCTCCTTTAGCAATGGCTTTGCATCTTTTGTGTCAGCTGGCAGCTGACGAATTTTTAGTCTCAGGTTGTACCGTGATGGAGCCTTGATGAGCTCTTGTAATCGAATAAGGCCTTAAAGAAAATACAGGAGGCAAAAGAAAATTATTAAAACAAAATTCTGACCTTGCAAACAGGGCATGGTATTATAAACAATCAGAATATACTGGATTTCTCATTCATCTCAGTATGCTACAATTGATAAATAAAATCTTACATAATTGATAAATAAAAATCTTACTTACATACATATATATGTATATATATTTGTGTGTGTGTGTATATAACATAATTAATATTAACAGCCAGCAAACATTCCTAGTTAGGATTATCTTCAAAAAATTAAGATAAATCTTCCTTGAACATTATCATGGAACTCTGACATTTCTCTTCAAATATTGCATGTAACTTTTAATTCAATTAAAGAAGTATCATTCTCATATATTATATGAGAAGTATCATTATTCTCATATAATCCACATGACACCGCTAAATTAATCTTTCTTTTTTGGTTATACAGTTTACAAAATAGTGCAGCAGGAGTAGCAAAAACAGAATGTATAGTTGACTCATGCCATTCCATTTCTCTTCAGTACTTTATAACTCCACTTCAAATTACTTTTACTATGCAATTATATGCAGTAATAATTTTACAAAAAAAATGGTTTACATCAGCATGGTATTTCATTGTAAAGTTTTAATTTTGGAAAAAAAAAAAAAAAAAGGCAATTTACTCTCAAGGGTTCATGTTTTCAGTTCAAATATATAATATGTTCCCAAGTTACTCAGATACCAAAAAAAAAATGGAACTTTTGCTTAGGATTTCAATTAAAGCAGCACTGAGGCCTAAATGAAGTGCGTCTAGCATCTGAAATTACTCACTTTATTCCATCAAAAATACTAAAGGACATGACTCGTTATTCCTTGGCAATCCTGAAAGCTATATCACCATCTATACCATATATCATCATATACCATCATATGGAATGCTGTGCACTATTAAAAAAATGATATTTTAACTCTTATTATTCTTCCTTGTTACAACTGGATATCAAAATTGTCTTGATTTCAGGAAAATATATTCTTGTAATGTAATATGAAACTATTCTGTGACCTCAGTAAGAAATTGTGATAACCTTTGACACAGAATTCAGTTTGGTTCTATACATAACTGTTTCTCAACATACAGCATACTTCTAATAAAATACTTAGACAGTTTTCCTGGTCTTTTTGTTATGAAGATTCAAATTTTAAAACAGAGCATTTTCAGCAGAAGCAGACCAATTGAATATATGTTAAAATAAAAAAATAGTCTTCTATACCATCATCCTCCCTTCTCCAACCTATCCAGGATTCATACTTTCCTCTTGATAGTTTTGGCAGAAATTATCTAAAACTAAATGTATAATCTACTTATTATATTATTTTACTCAATTAATACTATACTAAGACTGCGGGTACAGGCAACTAGCAAAAGATCTCAGTAGACCAAAGAAGGAGAGGGGAAGGCTGTATATTTGTATAGCACTCTGTACAACTGCATATTCCCTGAGAATTTATTTATGTCACAGGAGATCAAATCAGAGACCTCCATCATAGTAAGAATCTAATACAGTTCTGGAATAATTAGGTAGAAATTCCATGGGGTTAACCTTTCTGAGTTGTTAATTTAGGAATATTTTTTTCACCCGCAGGTCTGTGTCATAGATACAATAACTCAACATAATACCTTGTTAACATCCCTATCACATACACATTTTTAAAATTGAGATTTTTTTTCTGCTAGGGTGAAATAGCCTTTCAAATTTCCTTCTTCTAAAAATCAATGCCATAGGATCTTCATTTGCAGGTCAAGTACTGTGAAGGACTAAGTCCAATAATCTCTCATATTTTCCATTTATAATTATAATGGCTAAACCAATAATCGTTCTTTCTATATAACATAACAGTTTGCCAAAGCTTAAAGTGAGAATAAAATGTTTTAGCCGAAGAAAGGATTAAGAAGAAAAAAAGGTATTCCCAGATTATTTGTAATTACTTGCTAAAAGAAGTCAATTGGAGGCATCAGTCTAGAAAAAGTAACTCACAGATTATTTAGCCTATTATATCTGACGTGTAATTCAGACCTTTCCAATTTGCCTTCATTTTTTTGTTATTGTTGTCTTGCTTAGGAAAGGAAATATAGCCAACACTAAAAGTTTCCTTTTCTACACTTAAATCTTGTTTTCATAAGAATTTCTACCAATCTCCATGTCTAGAAGACCAGCAGGTACACAATTCCCTTGATCTTGCCTTATTGCTTGCACAGTTCTTTTAAAAATCTCGGTCTTTTACTGTAGTTCCAAGGAGCGCTACAGAACAGTGAGAAGCATTTTGTGATTAGAGGA
Source organism: Eudromia elegans (assembly GCA_003342815.1). Lineage (NCBI taxonomy): Eukaryota > Metazoa > Chordata > Aves > Tinamiformes > Tinamidae > Eudromia > Eudromia elegans. Next base: position 273,812 of record PTEX01000296.1, on the reverse strand, counting down.
GTGAAGCAGATATCTTGCAATACTCTTCTGATATATTGTCTGGCTAAAAGTGATGGCAGGGGGTGATAGCAACTTAAGTACTTTCTTCCAAATTTTGTTTCTTTCAGAGCATTATCCAAGAAGATAAGAAAAGTGGATACTGGAGCCTAAATGGCCTGTTCACAAATCAAGAAAGTCCTTCTCTCCATAAATCTTGCCCTGATAAGCCAAAGGGAGGAAAAATTCAGTCAAAATTTAAAAAACTAGCAGTTGCAGAAACTAATACCAGGGTAATTAAAATCTGCTACTGAGAACCCTCTAATAAGTACAGTATCTGAATGAAAAATCAGTTAGAAAACAAAATTGGTCAAGAATGTAATATCTCTTCAGAGTATCAATAAAAGGTTTTAGGTCACAGTGAGAAATTCTGGAGACTGAATGTGAAATATTACGTCAAATATAGAGGAAAATGCAGGCAGCATCTATAGGCATCACTGGACGGAAACAGATACTGACAAAAAAAATAAGTTCCTAGGTTCATAACCAGAAATTCTAAGAATTTTGAGAAATTACCTCTAAAAGCATAGTGGAGAGTTTTAAAGAAAACTGATATATCGAGAACCATACAGTCTGCTGAAAAGCTGGAAAGCTCTCTACAACATGGATAAGGGGCGATTGGCCTGGGGTTTCTTTCTGTGGTGTAAACACCAATGGAGTAGATCAGTCTTGATGTGTTCATGCATCTCTGCCTGAGACAGAGACTGCTAATCGATATTTTCTGAAAGCTACGAAGTATTTTACCAAGCGTACAGAAGTTCATCCATTAAGAAATGCACAAGATAGAAACAACAGTTGAGACATATAGTCTGAAGGGTTTTCCCTGGAGTCTAAAAGCAATTGCACGGGTGTATGGCAGGGGCTACATATTACTTGCTAGGGGGATCTAGATATCTGAGAGAAAGAGAGAGAGAGAGAGAGAGAGAGAGAGAGAGAGAGAGAGATGATGAGGAAAAAAATCAAAGCACCAGTTCATGATGGCAGCAGGGATGTTATGGGAACAACCAGAGGAACCTGAAAAGGGGATGAGGGGAAAGAGGAGGAAAAAAAGACATACACACTTTTTTAGTAGTGCAGTACTGACTGCACCTCAATTCAGGTGCAGTAAAAGAGTGCATGAAAGCGTAAGAATATTCAGAGGTGTCAAGACACATATATATAGTAATCACCGAATTTTCTCAAACCACATTTTAAAGAAAGAACACACTTGGGACATAAATTTCAGGTAATTCAAACCTATTTCTTTTTCCCATACTCATTAATAAGAAATAGAAAAGTAATCTCAAGGCTTTTAATATGTGGTATTCTTGTTTGTGTTTTCAGTGTATAACCTAACATTTAGTTACAGTAGCAGTTCCAGTTAACACTTTCTTCCATTTGTAGGATTTTGACTGTATTTTTCATTGTCTCTCAAGGACAGGATATGCACCACCAGTAGTATTTATTAAGTTCAGATGAATTATGTAGGCCACAAAACATGTTCCAGTCTACTAAATGACTAACTTTGGTAGTCCACTGGGCCATCTGCGACAATAAATATTTGTTCATCCTCAATCACACTTATAAAATAAATCAACGCTGGCACAAAATCAACACTTTCCAGCTTGCTAGGCTCCCTCAGGACCAATTCTGGAGAGCAAAACTGTCTGGCTTTGCAGGGGCTGCCACCTCCTGTGCAGCATCCCACAGATCCAGACAGCAGGGTGGAAAATACACAGTGTAGGGAATTATCCTGACACTATGGCACGAGCAATAACTCTCATGACAACACTCCACCACTTCAACTGTGAAGAAAAATCCCACAGAACAAAAATCATGTAGTGCTTGGCATACCCCTGAGTGGTGCTTTTACTTCTGCAGAAGAGCAGAAGCTGGTAAAGTGCTGAGAAATAGTATATCCCTATAAAAAACCTGTGGGATTTGAGAGTCTGTATTTTTCCAATGCAGCTCACACTTCCAAAGACTCTGTCAAACATAAAGCAAAAGCTGAAAGTTTCTTTCCACAAGGAACTAGATATGATCTACAGTTGAATCTGCCGCTCTCAATTTTAATGCACCTGATATGATACAGTATGGTCCTCATATTTTGATAAATTATTTGCATTAAGTGCAAAACTATTGTGTTTGAGGAGTCTTTCACTTTTCCTGCCAGAAAGAAAACTACCGAATGAATTCTCTCCACAAAAATACTGTAACGAACCTGAGAAACAAAAATGCACATTCTCTTTTCCTTTGTCTCCCTGTTACACTTGTTGTTTTGGGTTTTGCTTTGCTTTGTCATCCTTAATACCAAAATCAATGATCAAAAGCATGCGAGATGAAAAATATCCAAGGCATTAAAACACCACACAGTTCAGAAGTTATCAGGGAATCCAAATATAACATAAATAATTAATTCTGGCACAGGGAGTGATGTTTCCTGTCATCTTTATATAAGCAATCTCTGCTTGAAGTTTCATTTTCTACAGTTAGTTACAGGACAAGGCGTATTTAAGGCTTCCATCACTGAAATGTGTGTCCTCAGCTTACCAAAAGAGCTAACGTCTTTAGTTGGTTTCTCGTTGTCATGAATACAGTGGGTGCTGCAAGACACAATGTAATTCCTTTTTGTTTACCTTTTCAGATGGTACCAAATTTTCTTATTTTATCTTATTTTATTTGGATAATAGCAAATTATCCATATTTTTACTTAGTCCTCAACTATTACTGCCCATTTGGATGACTGAGGCACCTAAGACTACTTCATACTGTGTTCACTTTTACCTTTCTACTTTCCATGTATATGGATGAAAGGGCTAAACAAAGGCTAGCTTTAAGTTAAAAAACATAGCATATACATGCATTAACTCTTATTTTTCTGAGAGGTAAGTCTCAAAGGAACTTTCTCTGCTATTATTTGTCATATGAATGGAACAGGCATGTTGGCTAATTGGAATTAGAGTAGCCAGCTGCTATGCATGGAGAAGCCTCTGGATTAGCAAGAGACAATTTCAGAAAAAAGATCTATTGGTAGATCTTTCTGATCAGAAAAAGAAGTAACAAAGCCTGCAATGCAGGGAAGAACAAACTTGAAGGACTACAAGGACAGTGGAAGCTAAGGACAAAATAATTCATTTCTTCATCATGACTTCAAGATTTTTGTCAACAAAGAAGCACAGATTTCAGCTTGGAACATTCTTAATGCAGCTAGACTTACAACATAAAATGAAACAGACCTCATATGAATTGATGACCTATTATTTATTTCATTACAGGATCCCAGTGTAATAAAAATAAACAAAATTGTGTAGATCTTGAAATATCTATTTTACACCAGTACAGAAACAAAATAATTGCTGTATTTTTGGAATGTACTTCCTGCAGATTCTTTCACCAGGGACACCTTTTTCCTGTCCCTTTAAACTCTCAATTCCTTCTTTTAGCAGGCACTGTGATAGAGTCTTACCTCTGAATGGCTGGGAAGAAGGCGGTGTGAGTAACTCTTTTCAGAAGCTGCCATCAATTCATCTTTAAGGAGAATCCTGAAGGAGCAGTTTGTGAGCTCTCCAGCTGGCAGCTTCCTCCAAAGAGATCAATCACATTACCTCCTCGACATGTTCAACTTCAACCAGTCCAGGAAGCAAGAGTCCCAAGTTTGTTTTAAAACCTGTGTCTCCAGCTCAGCAGTCTTGCAAGCCATTGCTGTGCCACCTGGCCAGCTCATCAAACTATTTATCATTTCCGTTAATGCTGCCTTTGTGCTGCACAGGAAGAATGCAAGCAATTGCATTTTGCAATAGGCTGAACACATGAACCTTTTTCTTTTTCCTACAAAAGAACACTAATTCTCTTTTAAATCTAATCCTATCTTCAAAATCTCAAAAAAAAAAAAAAAAAAAGGTGCAATATATTTCCTTGTTGAGCTGTCAGAGTAGCTCTTTCTGGTTTTCAGAAGGATCTTTCCTCTCACATCTCTCTATACCCTCTCCTCCTATCCCCCTCTGACATTTTCAGCTTAAATCTCAGAAAAATATCCTTGCATTTTGACTTTGAAAGGCATATGGATAGGAAAAAAGAGAATGTCAGTTTACTGGGCACTGATAGCATGTTTCGAATCAACCAGAACAGTTCATTGTTAAAGAATGAATCATAGATCTTGAACATCCTGAACAGATTACTCATGAATTCTCAGAAACAGTTCTGTGAGTCTCGTCTTCCACTTTAAAAATACCTTTAGTGAAGGAAGGATTAACTCAGAAAAAAAAATTTTAAAAAGAAAATCTTTTAGAAATTGCACCTGCTAGCAGGTCTACATGAACAGTGAGCTGCTCTGTGCTTCTTTGGTTATAACAACATGATGCAGAAACACCACTGAGAAAACTGCAAAAAAAATAGAAATTAAGAAAAGGAAAGATCGTTGGAGCATCTTCATGTATTCATATTTACCCCTTCTAATGCATTAAGATCACTTTACCCAATTCTAGGACTGTAAAGTAGACTTAAAATTGTTATTAGTTGTATTTAAACCCACTTAAATATGGTACTAAAATGGGTAAAAATAATAGACAATGTGCTTTAAGAAAAAAAGCATTTAATCCAGCTTCTTGTTATCAAGTTTGGAGTCCAAAATTTTGGCATTTTTTTTTGTCTTCAATTGGAGTACAGGCATTAATATCTTAAATTCAAATGCAGTGATAGACAGACATACAGACAGATACCGCTGTATTAGAAATTTATGCTGCTTTCAATTTGCAATATTAAAAATACTCTGTGACTCAGTAGAGGTGCCATGAAGTTTAAAGCTCTCTTATTTCATGCTGAAATAAATATTTTTCTATGGTTCATCTTGATTCCTACCAGAAAAATGATAGAAGAGCATCACAAAAAATAAGAATGAAAAATATCTGATAACTGTCTTGCCAAAATAAAAACCTTGTCAGTGTAACTGTTCCACTTAGAATAATTTCAGCTGAAAATCTAAAAACTGGACTCATTAAGGCAAACCTAGATATATTAGTTACTCATGACAATAACAGAATTTACCAGAATGAACTCTTAAAGTGTCAAAATTTCCCTCCAGAGGATGGGGGGAGGGTAAACAAAGTAGATATATAGGGCCCTATATGCCCAAACAACCTGTCCTTAACTCCTTATCCCAGCATAATTTATGATCTACTGCACCTCTTCAGAGATACAGAAGGACTTCTGTTTATAAATAACCCTTAGGCTAGGCAGACATGTTCACCCATAAATTAGTGAATGTCTTCTAAAAGGGTCTAGTCTAGATTAAAGACTACTTTCTTTTAGACTAAAAACCAAAATCGCTCAACACAAATAAAACAAACAGCAGTATTTTAAATAACAATCAGAATTAATATCAAAGTTCAAACCGCTGAGAATCCATTGACAGGAGACTACATTTAGGATTATAATCACTGAACAAGAGAAACAGGGATACAGATTTAACTCTAGGCAGTTTTATTTCCATTGTGGTACTGCTCATATCACTTAATTTTTTTGTCCTGAGTCTCAGCTTCTTTACAGCTGTTTCAGCATGTTCAGATGTACACCCCTGTTCTGTAGTTAGTTTCAAACAACCAGCCCCAGTTCAGCCAATTCCTATATTCAGTTCTGTTCAAATAATGTCTTTCTGAACTACAGTGGAAAAAAAAACACACTCTACCCCATCCCAGATAGTTCCAGAAGAAGGAATCAATGTACTATACACATTTAGAAAAGACGTCAGGTTTGTGGAAAGATTTTGATCTTTCAGGTCATCATGAGAAAATCACCTCTATACTTAAAGTGTGAATATAAGTAAAAAAAAATTAATTATAATAATTTAATATCATGGATATTGCTAAACATTAAGCCATTTAAACAAGAATTATTGTGTTTTTCTGGTCTCCAGCAACACATCTGACATTGTGATATTGTGATAAGCATAATTTAAAATATTGCTGTTATACAGGTTTGTGGTCATAGGGTGAAAGTGCTCTGAAAGCTTTAGCTTTATTTCAGAGTGTGATGGTGATGACAATGACAATTAACAGCGCTATGTATTTCAAAAAAACACTTGGATGCAATTTAGTGGTGAAGTATTATCTCTGAAGTGACTGCTATCTATGAGCAATGTAGCTTAATAAGGATAAAGAGCAAAAAGTGATTTTCTCCAGTAAAAGGAAAAAAAGGCTTTTGACAAAGCTGAGAGAATCAGTGTTAAAAAGCTCTGGAACAGGTTTAGCAATTTCCAGCCATACCATAGAAATATCAGTATTGTAGCGAAGTACAATATTGGTACACGTTATGTAAGAAATAATATTTGCCAGAGATCTCAATAGACTTGCTTGGAAAAGAAGCATAAGTGGTCATTTTAACTGTAATTTCTGCTAGGTAAATAACATTGAATATGCACATTTATTTTGGAAAAGAAAGCAGATAGTTTTTTCTTACAAAAGTTGATAATAGAAAGAGAGAGCAAAAAGATAGCAAAGAAAAATCTGGAAAGAAATATATAAATATTTCCTCTAAGGGTCACTCACACAGTACTCGAAGTTTCAAACACATTTCACAACCTTTCTCCAATCAAACTATCTAATACAAGTAATGTGGTACATTTGACTAATGTACATTTGCAATGTAATGACATTTGCATTGTAAAATTTTTTGTACATGCAACATATGATAATGATTATGTTTCTGTTTTCATTTTTTATTAAATTGTTTTCTCTCTGACATGTTTGCTATTATATGTTCTTTTCCTAAAATAAGTGCATAAGAAGTCCCAGGTTTTTGATCAGTCATTTTTCCTCTAAAATTTCAATTCTTAAACTTATACGAAGCCACAAAAGCAAAGCAATTTAAAGTTCACTCTGGAGTATATTAATTTCTGAAAAATAATAAATTCTATAAAGTACTTGAATCTATTTCATTTTTGTTTTAAATATATAGTCTGCTTTTTATCAGAAGACAGACACCGTACCTTGATCAAATAAGCCCAAATTCAATTTTTTGTAAAAGCAAGGGGAGCTTTTTGTATGTTTCCTGAAAAGACAGGTTAGACATACACTGTGTGTTGAATTAGATACCATTTAATTTTCTTTCCAAATAGTTAATTAAATTTAATCTCTATAGAATTATTCTCAAAGAAGAATTACAAGTTGATTTACCAATAAAAGAATAATTGAATTTAACCTATCTGCCATCATACTTCTAATTAAAAATAAATGTCTATAATCTAAAAATATTTAAAAGCTTTGAAAGTGAAATATTAAATTTGCAAAATCTTCCTCACCTCTAGCATTTCTACACATTATCAACAAAATATTTTCAATATTTTAAAGAACAAATGTTACAATAACTTTCTTAGAAAACAAATATGCCAACTCTGCAATCAGCTACATCCAAATTCAAATTCAAACCAAAAGTCTCTAACTCCAGTCATTTGAAAACTTAAGTCCCTTGACAATTCTTGTTTTATTTTGTTTTTCTTAAGCTTTAGTATTGTTTAAGAAACTGTCTCTCCTGAATTCCACCCACACAAATTCCAGTTCAGTTCCTTGAATTCCATGAAAAATGTTTTGTTATTTGTCCTTACCCAATAATACAACATTATTTTCCATTTCTATATATTGCTTTACTACAAAGATTAATAGAACAAGCCCTCATAGATGGATAGTCTGTGTTTTTAGCATTAAAAGAAGTCAGCGTATATTCTAAGGCCTTACAATGTCCTTCTAAGAACATTTAATAACTGAGTTCCTTCCGTACATCCTTCTTAGTGAACTCCTGGTTTACAATATTTGTTAAACTCAAACTTTTGGGTTTAAATAATTTTGTTACTTTTTTCTAAAGACAAAGAGGAGGAGAGAAAGCTTCCCTTGACATAACTTTCATGGACAACGATTCATTACGATCTTGATCCACAGCAATACAATTACAGCAACAATATATAGACAATACTCCACATCTTTTCTTTTTTTTTTCCTCTTCTTTGAGGAAGATAATTACACCACTGCTTGCAAAAGATATCTCCTACTGCATTCTGGACCATTGACCATGCTTCTTAGATTATCTTCATTCAAGACAGCATCTCTCACCCTCTTTCCTCTACCATTTCTTCTTGAATAAATGCTAAGTTTCTACATCAAACTTTCAATATTGGAATATATTTTATTGTATGTGTGCCATGCCAGTTTTTAGATTTGTAACGTGAATCAGTCTTTCCTCCTGGACTCTGAAATCTGCTGTTATTGAATATTTAACAAATAATGCAGCATTCAGCCTTCACTAATACAGCAATTCAGCCATTCACTAATTTTTTCCCCATTCTGCTAGAGATGCATTCTGAATAGACCCCAGTTATGCAGATATGTTTATAAAGGACTATAGGTTTTCACAAAAATTTCTGTGTTACTCAATTCATATACAGAAAAACAGAGAAATGAGCAGCCCTTTTTTGAGATCATCTTATTTTCTGTCTCTGTTCTCTCCAGCCTGTCTTTTTTCTAAAGTTTTATAAACACCTTTTCTCCTTTTCTCCTCTTTAGAATACACTGCATACATTCTGCTTAAAATTTCTTCCTGACACATGTTTTACCCTTGGTCAGTCGCAACCTCTTATTTTTAATGTTTCTTAATGCTAGTCATCTGCTATTGCACACACACTCCCTCCTTTCTTTCTCCAAGATAGTTCATTTCCATCAATTTAAAATTGCATAATTGTAAAGGTAAGTGGCTGTTCTCTTGTATTGTCAGCAAAAATAAGAATTTTTTTAAAAAAGGCACAAAGTAGCAGAATCTTACCTTCAAAAATTAGATAATATAAATTTTAATACCATCACAAGGAGGAAATTCCAGTTTTATTTACTAATCAATGCTATATGCGCACTCACAGACTACAATTGTCAAAATATCAACAGTGCGACATTTTTTTCCTCTTCATTTATATTTAACCACAAGATTCAACACCAAACAACAACACAAAACATATTTATTCCTGAAATCATTTTTTTCCAGCTTTTACTTTGGCTTCTGTTCATAGATGCAACAGATTTTTGGTGTTTATACTCATTCATCCAAGATCACAACAAATGCTAATTAAGAAAAAAAACCCAGAACCCTGTTTATATCAACTTGATCTACAGAAAGCATTAGTTGCCACTGCAAATATATAGTTTAAATAATTTCGCATCTAACAGCTTGTGAATACTTTGCTCCTAAATTCTGGAATTCAAAAAACTTATATTTAGAATTAATATAATTTGCTTTCTGTATATAGAAATTAGAATATGTACTGAAATTTCAATATTTTAAAGAAGATACTGTTTCAAGAGCAATTAAACCTATTAGGACATGCATCTGTTGAACATGCTGCTAGTTTTCCCTTTTTCTTCAAAGGACTAAATTAGTATCCATGGAAAGTTTAGTAATATTTAATTAACAAAGAGATTATAAATGATCTTACGCAAAAGAAAAAAAAAATCTTTCAATTTTCTAATGAGAATTTTGAGTTGAAAGAAACATACTTTGTAATCTAGAAAGACAGCAGGAAACAATACTAGGTTTTCAAACTACAACAGAAGTATTCAAGAGGCTGTTTTTAGGTTGTGCAACAGATGGAGTACATGAAAAAGTTTCATGAACACTAAATGAATAAAGAAAAAAATCACAGAAGGAAGCAGAATCTAGCTATTATTTAAGGTAAAAATAGTCAGATGGAGGTATATTGACAAAAATAGATTCATAGACAATCTAAGCACAATCTTTATCTTTCATGAAAGAAGAGGCTAATCAACATACTTTCACAATACCTACCCCATAAAATAATACCAGGGCAGAAAGCCCTATTATTATCCTAATATTAAAATTTTTGCCCATTCTGTTAGTGTGGTTACTCTTATAACCCCATCCTCAGTATAATGCGGTGTTTCTCTTCTAAGTGAAACAAGACAAAATTAACCCTTCTAACTTACTCATCTAGCTCATCCCATCTGTCATGGCTTTACTCTTCTTCATTACTTCATGGTCAACCTATTTATCCTTCCTTTTAACCTTCTGTATTACCTCCTTTCAAAGTTTCTCTTGCCTGATGATTGCTGTCCCCATTGTTAATTGACTGTCATTTTAGAAACATCTCTGTCCCTATTTCATCTTGGCAAAATCTCCTTCCAAGTTATCATGTTTTTCTCATTATCAGCTTTGAAGTTGTGACTAAAGCCCAGTTGGTATGCCAGTGTAAGACAACTCAATATCCTGGTGTCCAGACTGGTATAACAAAAACTAACAGCACTCCATGCTGTAATCTTCTTTCAGTTAGAAACTCTTAGCACTCATAAAGCCATGGCAGAGCCTAGTTCTCATCCCAAGGGCTCAATTCACATGTTAAAAAAAAAAAAAAAAAAAAAAAAAAAACACCCTCTCTGTGGAAAAAGGAGAGAAGTAGGTTCAGAACAAAGGAAGATAAATGAACTTCCTTTCGCTTCTGAAGCTGATTTGCATATAGCGTTATAATGAAGGTAGCTAAGGGTGAAAGAATTAAAAGGCACACAGACACTATGATGGAAGACTGCATCTACTCGTCTCTGGAGTGACTGACATAGGATCAGGAATATGCTCTGTTACCTGTTAGAATCACATATTTCCTACACTGAATAAAAATTGTAGGCATTGTTACTAATGGAATGCCTGGGGGTGGGTGGAGCATCTTTGCATTTAGCAGGAGATTTCAACTTTAAGAACTATCCAAGGTTTTTAATAATAATACTCAGCCTTGAAATAATAAAAATAAAAATAAATCCTACTTTCTCCAAAATGAAACCTACAATATTCTCAGATTTGGGGAGTATGTGCAACTTCTCAGCTGATTTAATTTACCTCCTAAGAATCCAGAAACTGTTTACAGGTGTTTTCTACTTTTTTTCTGTCTTCTATAGAAAAATATAATTTCCACATGTGTTCATCTTTATAAAGTATGTAGGAATAAGAATCTATTTTAATAATAAAAAAATGAGCATATTACTTTTACAACAAGAGTGCTGTCTGAAATGGTCTGTTAAGGAGAAGAAAATACATAACACATGGCAGGCATTATCATCATAGACTGCTTTTCAGTAAAGGAGAAAAAAGAACATGGGTGAGTGAAAGGGAAGCAAAAGAAAGTGAGATAAAAGTGAGATGCATGTCTTGCATTAAGCAATCACTAGTCAAATAAAAGAAACAGAGATGCATGCGGTGATAAATCCTTTGTTTTCACTGCCTTAATTTTAATGGATTTGCAATAAAGTCTGAAATGGCATAAGGAGTATTACAATACTTAGTTTATAAATATTAGCTTAAACTAGCGTATTCAGCTCCAGCACTAGTTTCATGTCTAAATATTTGTTGTACCCTATGGCTGGCATTGACCTCTTGCTCAGCTCAAGTAAGAGCTTTCAAAAGCTTTTCCCTCCCCCACTCCTCCTTCCCCAAAAAAGAAAAAAAGGAAATAGTTTGAAGCTGAGCTACAACAAGATTTAAACTTGACTTCTTTAAGACTGACAGTTTCTCATAGCTAAGAGTTGTTCCCATATGTACTTCAAAAGCAAGAGATACTGTGCACTTCCTGGCAGTGCGTCCTGGCTTTGAAGCCTTTGATGTACCCACAGAAGATGCTCCTAACAAAGACAAACTGATAGTCTTTAAAAAGTAGATTTTAAATTTGCATATTAAAAAAATTCTCAAAAAAGGAGGAGGGTACTTTTTAAAACTGTTGGGTTTTTATTTGTTTTCTTTTTGTTTTTTTGGTTGCCTCCTCAGAGAGCAACAGAATTCAGGAAGGATATAGCAGAGGCTATTATTTACCTGTGGGAATAGTCAGGATCATGCTACAAAGAATTTGGCAACTCTAAAAAGAAATATAAATTTAAGGAAACTATTTCCAGAAATAATATTTTGTGAGTCTTCCTACTCATTTCTGTCTTAAATATTTTCCTTTCAGAAAACATGGTTTTAAATAAGTTATTAAACATAAAGCATTTTTGTAGTTTTTTTTAATTGAAGGAGAGATAAATATTGAGCAAACTAGTTTTAAAATTTTAAAAAGCATTACTGTTTTCTAACACATGGGGTGTTATAAAGTGTAAGCTGGTTGTAGTAAGTATATACATATAGAGAGTCCATAAAATATTTAAATCAAAATGAAATATGTAAAGACTGTGTAAACTAATTATACAAGTGTTTCATTAAACTACAAATTACTTTTTCACTATCCATTTAATTAAAACTTTCTACTTCCTATCATATTTCACAACAAGAAAGAACACAAAAATTCAAGAAAAGTTTAATAAACAAAATAAGTATTTCTTGTCTTAAAAGTGTAATTATCTTCTGTGTTCAACAGATTCAGCCAAAAAACTTTTACAAAGATAAAAATGGAAAAGGAAGCAAGCTACAAATGGATTTATGCACTACTATCTCTGATTGTCTGCCTCTCATAATTTACTAGGTAAAAATACATCTTATTTGAACGTAGATAGTAAGCAGACATTATGCCCTGCTATGACTGCACTCTATCTTGCACAGTCAGAGGCTTGTTACAGGTAGCCTCATCATGTAAAAAGTATTCATTATTTCTTAATTTTCTTTTTGTATTTCAGGTTTAGAGTGTTAAATAATAATGATATCAACAAATGTCTAGTTTGCTAAACTCTCATTTGGCTAAGTTGCATCCTTGCATCTTTCAATACAGTTCAGTTATCCTCTTCCCATGTCTTGGTTCTGACCTCCACTAGACAGACCTCCTGTAAGAGTTATTTTTTTCAAGCATCTTTTAAAGACATCACTGTCAGGGATAAACAGAAGTTTTGGGTGAAATAAGGTAAAGGAGACAAACCGGTGTACTTCAGCTAGAAAGTCTGAAACTCATTATTAATGAATGTGAGTTGTCCAAAAAGCAAACCTCCAAATTTCTTTTGGTTTTAAGTCCTAACAACTGAAATATAGGACTCCTACAAATCCACGTACAAAAACATTAAGCACTAAAATTCTGGACGGCTATCGCAAACACAGCTTTTATTTACCTTGTGTCTAGCTTAGCTAGAATCAGAAGCAGGGATACGATTTAGCTACACTATTTCAGCTGTTGCATTTATAACTTTTTCATACTACCATTTCTTCAAAATTTAAGGTTTTAATAAAACCAAAGCTGTCAGCAACTGTGGAGACCACAGAGCACAACTGATTTATTGACAGCTGCAGTCTCAAACCCACAGAACTCTGCTAATGAAGTACACTTATAGGAATACTTCTGCTAATAAATTCACAGTACCTACTACATACTATTTTGCCAGCAGAACTTCCTGTGGTTCCTTTTAGTTAAGTTTTTAAAGCTATGCGGTGGTTACACCCCACAAACACACCCCTCAATACATGCAAATATATCTGCACAGAGCCCAACACATTAGCCTTACCAGTGCTGTCATCATAGACAACAGTGACTGTTTTCCACTTGAAGAACTGCACGAGGTCAAGGATGGCACGGCTGAGTGAAGAAAAATCTGGATAGAGGCTGACATAGAAGGAGTCCTTGTTGTCAGACACTTGATGTTTCCAGCGGGTCTGGATATGTGGAACGCCCAGCGCGTTGCAGATGGACTGCACCGCGTTAGCTGAGGAGCTGTGGGAGGGTCCAAAGATGGCAGCCACCCCAAGGGACAGCTGATCGCAGGCTGAAGAGGAGACAGAAGTCTGTCAATGATGAGAGGAAAGAAGGCAGTGTGCCAAAAGGTATTGCACAAGTCAAATTAGTTAAAAGGCACCCCAAGAAGCACAGCTTTACTGCTGAGAGCTCCTTGCCTGCTCAAGTTTAACACTTTCATTTACACACATTTCAACTTCAAACTAAATTTCTCAGTTTTTGCTGTAAGCAGATGAGTAGCAGCCCTTAACAGCTAAATTGTGCTGCAGCTAGGAACTCCATTGTAAGCTGAAGTCAAAGGCCAGCAATTATGTATGCTTTTTAAAACACTGACAAGTTGTGAGATTAAATGTAAGATACAGCCAGGCATAAGAGAAGGGCCATATGTGACAATACCCCAAGCTAGGTTGTTTAAGCATTACCTTCTTCCTTATCCAGCAACACTATCTCTACTGAAAAGCTAATTACCCAGAAATTCTGCATGTTAAGTAGATTTAATTCTAAACAAGTATCCAGCAGATGATAAATTTCATTAAAATGAATATTTGAATATCTATATCTGAAAAACAATGCAACAACTAGGAGAATGTAGAGGCCAAAATCTTCCCTAAAAAAAAATGAAATCAAGCTAAAAATAAGCTTTAGCCTGTATCTTCTCTCACAGCATGCTTGGGCGCTGCTTGGGAGAATGTTAGTTGGCAGATGCCAAAAATAGACAGAAAAATTAGGCAGCAAAGATGATGGCAAGCCAGGGTTTCAGCTCATTGGCTGCTCCTCCTGTTTAGATCACTACTATAGATAGTAGCCTTTGAAAATATGCAGTTCTGAAACAAAATAGGTTGTCTTTCAAGATAGCATATAACTTGGTAAAGAGACATAAAAGAAGGTGTCTGCACCTGTAGGCCTGTAAGCCAATCTGGATATATGTATTAATATGAGACTTGATTAACTAACATTGTTATAACTAACATTGTTATAACACCATCTATATCCCTCACTGCTAAGGCAGCAAGCAATAGAAACTTATCTTGCTGCATTACTTTCCTCAGCAAATCAAAAATAATTGTTTTATTGTTCATATCAACCTTTTACAATATGCTATGCCTTTCAAGTGCATTACGGAAACTATGCTGATGCACTCTTTTTCCCATGCATAACTCAAGGGATTGAAATTAACTTCTTAACCCTGCATAGGATCTCTGTGGCATTGAGTGTCTGATCAGGGCCTAAGTGACTAGTTTGATGGAGAGAAGAAAAAAGGAAAAAAAAAAGAAAATGAAAAGCTAATATTTATTGCCCTTCCTTAGAGTGATCAACAAGCTTTATGCAAATGCTGGTAAATGGGATCACTAACAACAGCAATAGCTACCAGATGGCTTTTCAATGGGCTTTCTTTTCCATTTCCGAAATCTGAATAATGCAGTGCTTTCACATGTGATTTAATATGGCACTGCTCTATAAGAAACAACCTAGTTTTTCTAATATATTGAAGGATATTTTGTTTGCATTTATGTTATTCTTCACTGAAACAGTAACATGGGGGTATTATTGCCTTGCCTTCAGGTTGCTTTTTGGAACTATGTCTTTGAAAAACCATTAATAAATGGATCCATATTCATTTTTTTTCTGTATTCAACTCCATTTCACCCGTATTCAACTTCAACGGTATGTGTTACAGAGAGGTCTAAACAGATTATTTCTTATGCAGTGTGCCTACTCACTGATGGACGTAATCATAAACAACAAATGAGTCAAATGCTTAAATCTCATTATTAAAATCATAATTTGGAGCCATCATAAGCAAAGTGAATCATTTTATGCTAAACTTTAGTCTTTGATTCCTAACTATCAGCATAAATACAGTTGATCATATTGTGAATTGATGAAGCAAAAACCATTAGCACTGGAAGATTACACAAAATTTGATATAGCCTAGTTAGTCACAACTAAGACCGCATTCTCATCCCATGATGTAAATGAGAATAGTAAATATATTCAATCTATTGTTATTGAATTGTTATGTATGTCATCATACTAACTTCTGCTATTCCATTCTGCCAGGGATTAGCAGCATAACAAGAGTAGGGCTATCTTCCATCTTCAGGCAAACCTGAATGCCGCCTGAACTGTCTTAGGAAAAGCTTGAAGAATTAGAGGTTCACTGTTTATTTCTTTGGGAACAGAAAGAAACAGCCTTTCATTGCAATGTCCTGTAAAGACAGGTCGATACCCTCTGTCCCATTAAATTTCACAGAAGACTAGATGCTGGGCACAAAAATAAGTTGAATTTGAAAGACTGTAAGGAAAGGAGAAAGAAGAAATCATAATAATAACTCAGAAATTCTGTGTTAAAGTGGCCTCTCTCCTCTCTTCTTTCCCACACTATCCTCTACAAAGAAACTATTATTATCCATAAAAACTTGTTATTCATAAAAATCTACATCATTATATTTTTCATAAATCAAAGCACCATACCATAATAAAAAGTGTATACTTTTAAAAGCAAAATAGATACTTACTTCATGTTTAACATCAACATACTTATGTTAAAATGATTTTTTCAGCAAATAAACATATATAAAAAAAAGTTTCTCACCACTTCTAAGCTGAAAATTTAATCAGTATTATGCACTACTTTTATGAGGTACTTCATATATTCCTGATGTGTCCTTACTCAAGAGCTTTTCCTTAGCTAGCATTTATAATTTCACTTTAAATGTTTTTGTTTAGCCCACTACAGAACCAAAAATTTTATGGGGTATACTGCTCTCTGTTTTGAATGCCTAGGATTAGTTTGTTAGAACCAGATCATATAGCAACATTTAATCATTTAAACTCTTAGTAATAAATTCCAAAACATTCACTTCAACTCCTGCTACAAAATACTTGCTGTTCAGGAAATGCCTAAACCCACGGATAGTTACTATATGGAAAATTCAGTCGGTGAAACGCTGCAGGCAGACATTACACCCCAAGCAAAACACATCACCACTTACACCTGTACACATGCATGGCAGGCTCTGCTACATCAGTAACAATTCTAAAATGAGCCAGTCTGACTTGATCCCTATTGACATACAGTCATAGCCACACCATGAAATACTCAGTGCTGTGAACCAAATTCACAGCCTCTTCCAAGGTTTCTAGAAGTTGGAGGCACCTAGCACTTTCCCAGGCAGAATTTAGAGATATTTTTTTCCTACTCCAAAGGACCCAGTCTTTGAAACACCCTAATTACAAAGCTGATAAAAATTGAATTCAGATTTGTAAACGTTTAAACGAAGAAAGAGTTTTTGAACAGAGGCAGTAGAAGCCAAGCAGACATAAAGTAATCTTCATACAGTTACCATTAGAGCCTTCAGAGGGCAGTCTTTAAAACACAATTTTGATGTCCACCATGGAAGCCACAACCTCAATTGTTTCATGTGGCTTTTTGGACAGATTTTTTTCAGGTAGGTGAACCAAACAAATCTTAGCCACTAATATAAACTCGAAATTTGCAAGAGGTTACCTTTTTTGGATGCTTCAAAACTATCATAGAGATTTATCTTTTGGGTGTCGTATGTTAACGTGGTGTTTGGCAGAAGAGTTCTGTTTCTGTTGATTGTGTTCACAGCAAACCGGAAAGCTAATTCTTCTGCTCCCATTGGACCTGATTCCACACACTCAAAAATACCTCCTGGAAATGAGAGAGAGAGATTTAGACAAAAAAACAAACAAACAAACAAACAAAAAAAAAAAAGAAAAAAAAAAAAAAAAAAGAAAAGAGAACCGTAAGCCAAAATGGTCTATAAGAACATTTCTATTTATCAGTTCAAGAGCATCCTGAACCTTTCTAACTTAGTAGACCTGATGCAATGTAACTACTCTCAAATAGCTCACGATTTAGGTGCAATTTGGATCAAAACCTAACTAACAAAAACTCAGAATATCCTAAAAAAAAATCACCTTATAGAAACTCTGCAATGTTTTCCATACAACATTTTACTGACTTGAGAAGAAATTAGCCATATAAAATAAACACACTATTTAGAAGCAAAATGGGAGAAAGATAAGGAATACATAATCATTTGATGTTCTTAAACTGGAGAATACCACTAACAGATGAATCATGACCTGTGGAGGGAAGAAGAGACCATTTCTGGAGTCTTCTGCTCTGTGTAAGACTCCCCTAAGCTTTGTATGAAGCCCAAGTGAACTGAAGAGTTCATTGGAAATGCAACACATAAAGGAGCATAGCACAGGGATTCTCCAAACAAGTTCATGAAGTGAAGATATGTAGACATTTTAGTCTGAATGTGTGAGTTAAGAAACATGTTGAGTAAAGGGAAAAAAAATCTGGCTCAGTTGCACTGAGCCCCACACACACGGTAACCCTATTTTCAGCAAATACAGAAACCTCAGCAAATATATCCTCCTTTAAGCTCCACTGCAAAGCACAACATCCTCCAAACAAAGACTATGGTGAGAGTAGGGGGGTGCCTTAAACCACAGACATATTCTAGGATGGTTCTGAGCCAGATTTTATCTAATGGGAAGCAAATAGGACATTGTCAAACAGTGTTGTATAACAGCTAATCTTATTTCATTAGCCAGATATCATCACACATGAAATGTAAATAAGTATATACTCTGGGGTAATATAATTTATTCCTGCATCTGGACAGGCCAAGGATACAATGGCTGTAAAACCACTTTAAAGGTCTTTACTATGCTGATGTAGAATGCATCAAAAACAAACAAAAACCAGCATCTGTACAGTATCTATCAACAGTTAATACTGTATAGCCACATATGGATGGCCACCATACCAAGATCATTAATTACAAGATTATTAATTACAAACCATTTTCCATTTACTTTTCCTTAGTTCATGCCTATTCATTTGTAAAGTAATATTGCTACCTGGCTTTGTATTTTCTAAAAATTTCTTATCCAACACTACAGTGCTTTCTCAGCAGGAAGCTCTCATAATCTGAATGTTCAGGAACTTGAATCAGGATTAATTAAGAAAATTGCAATCAGTTTATAAACAATAATTTGGAAGAACTGCATAGATAAACCATTCCTACTGCAAAAAGAATAGATATTTACTTATCACCTCTCCTTTTCACCTCCATATTAAATGCTAAAAGGCTTTGAGTTTTGCAAGCTGCCTGCCTCTTTCAGCCTGTTTCTCCTTACTGGATGGAAAATAGGTGTTAACTGTTTTCCTGCAGATGAGCTTTTAAAATGCTGGTGAGAAGCCTAGGGACAGATGCCTAAACAATATTAATTTAAAAACACGAGCAATAACCACTGAGATGAGAAGTGACAAATACTACTTAAAATTTAGTAAATTAAAACTGAAAATGAGGCATAGCTGAGAGAGGCAGATGCCTGAGAAAAATCTAGAGGGGTAGGGAAATGATCAAAACTGATTGAGCATAGGAGATATATACAATTAATAACCAAGATTAACAATACTTCAGAAGTTAGTAAAAAAGAAATTGGATAAGACACAGGTGGGCGCAATACACATGAAAATTTACAAATTCAACATGGTTATATGAATGATAATGTTAATATGAAAGGCAACCTCCTTTTGGAAGTAAAAAAGTGCTTTATTTAGGAGAACTCAATTTGATAGAGAAGTCTGTGCTCTTTAAGTCTTACCACATCTAAACACCGTAAATCAAACAGTGACATACGAGAGTCTCAGTACTCTTATTTGAGGATTTTTTTTAAAAAATTGCTGTAGAAAACATAAAATTAGTGAACAAATGATAGATATTTATTAACTGTCAATAAAATGCAAATGTTTCCTCGAATATGATCAGAAGTAAAATAAATTTTATAGGCTTTCCTAAGACATCTGGGAAACAGTTATTCAAATATGTACAGATAAACAGATATCACACAAACAACTTTTAGAAAGAGAAGATTATATTCTCAGAGACAATGGATTCATAAAAAGAAATGAGAAATACCATCTCTGTTTTGCTTGACAGAAATTTTTACATTGAAAAGTTTTTCTCCTTTAATTTCTGTTTATCTCAAGCTTGACATAATCTTCTTTATTTATTTCTATATTTTTTCTTCTCTTCATCTCTAAACATATATCATGCAGAATTCACTGTAAAAGATGCAGCCATTGATTTTGACCTCTGTTATCAGGACAGTTCCTAATGGTAGAGACTGTCTATCACTTAGTAAGACAATTTTACAAAGATGCCAAAGTCCCTATGTCCTGTGAGTGGCAACAGAATCTCTAATTTTCCAATGTGCTCCATTTAGGGTTTCTTCCCCTGCTTATTTTTTCAGCCCCATGATAAATGTATCCCTTGCAAGTCTGGCAGTCTATGATCGGTCTGCATCAGGATAAATTTCCATTCCAGAGGAAAAAAAGAAGAACCTGTTTGTGCTGTCCTACTGTTAGCAGGGAGCAAGATTTAGCCTCTTGCTCCCGCAAGAGTGGTGGATGTCATCTATCTGGACTTCAGTAAGGCTTTTGACACCGTCCCTCACAGCATCCTCCTGGGCAAGCTCCAGAAGAGTGGGTTAGATGAGTGGACAGTGAGGTGGATTAGGAACTGGCTAAATGACAGGGCCCAGAGAGTAGTAATCAGCGGTGCTGAGTCCAGCTGGAGGCCTGTGGATAGTGGTGTCCCCCAGGGGTCAGTCCTTGGTCCGGTCCTGTTCAATTTATTCATTAATGACCTAGATGAAGGGATGGAGTGCTCCCTCAGCAGGTTTAGCAAGTTTGCTGATGATACCAAGCTGGGAGGAATAGCTGACAGCCCTGAGGGCTGTGCTGCCATCCAGAGGGACCTGGACAGACTGGACAGCTGGGCAGCGAGTAACCTCATGAAGTTCAACAAGGGCAAGTGTAGGGTCCTGCACCTGGGGAGAAATAACCCTAGACATGCCTACAGGCTGGGGAACGACCTCCTGGAGAGCAGCCCCGCAGAGAGGGACCTGGGCGTCATGGTGGACGACAAGTTGACCATGAGGCAGCAGTGTGCTCTCGTGGCCAAGAAGGCCAATGGGATCTTGGGGTGCATTAAGCAGAGCGTCTCCAGCAGGTCGAGAGAGGTGATTCTGCCCCTCTACTCAGCCCTGGTGAGGCTGCACCTCGAGTACTGTGTGCAGTTCTGGGCTCCCCAGTGCAGGAGGGACATGGAGCTGCTAGAGAGAGTCCAGCGCAGGGCCACAAAGATGATTAGGGGTCTGGAACATCTGCCCTATTAGGAAAGGCTGAGAGAGCTGGGCCTCTTCAGCCTGGAGAAGAGAAGACTGAGAGGGGACCTGATTAATGTATATAAATATCTCAAGACAGGGAGTGAGGAGGAGGGGGCTGGCCTCTTCTCAGTGGGGGTCAGTGATAGAACTAGAGGAAACAGCCACAAATTGAGGCATCAAAAGTTCCACAGGAACTTGAGGAAGAATTTCTTAACAGTGAGGGTGACAGAGCCCTGGAACAGGCTGCCCAGAGAGGCTGTGGAGTCTCCTTCTCTGGAGATCTTCAAAACCCACCTGGACATCACCCTGTGCCACATGCTCTAGGTGACCCTGCGTGTGCAGGGGTGTTGGACTAGATGACCTCTACAGGTCCCTTCCAACCCTAGCCATTCTATGATTCTATGATTCTATGATTCTATGCTCCTGAGTATTTCCACATTCTATTCCAGATTGTAACACCAGAGGAATAAATGTTTGACCAAAAAAAAACCCACTGTTTTTTAGCAATCTTCTAACATGTAGGATGCTGAGACAAATTTCCACTAGGCTTATAGGAACACTAGCAGAATATAGGCTAGATGATAAATTTTGTTATTTTCTAGTAATCTTTTAGCTTGTAAAATGCTTAGGACAAGGTTCCTTTCATTCTAGATTTACTTCAGTATCTGTCTACCGAAACAGAGGGAAGGAACATCCAACAACTAAATACTTCAGATGCTTAACATTCACACAAAGAAGACACTTTAATTAGTTGTAACCAAAATATACCATGTGCTACTATAATGCACACTAGATGGAAGTACCAGGCTGCTCCACACTGGATAACTTGCTAGCCTTGACCCACCAAACATCTGTCTTTACACAGGCAGGGAAAAGATGGATCAGGAACCCAGTACTCAGGGACTGGTTTCTTTTAACTCAGCTGCTAAGCGTCAGCAGAGACACACCTGTATTCTCAGTACTTGAATATAGTCACAAAAGAGCTATTTTGGGGACGTTCAGCAAAGGCATATAAATGAGCTCAGGCATTGACAGGAGTGGGTAGTTTTAAAGATTGCTTTATCCATATTTTTATAAGATGCAAGTAGAAACATCTAACTTTCATGGTAACTTTACACTCTCTTGCTCTTGCACTTGTATTCTCACGTTTATTACTGAAGTTCATTTAACACATTAATAGTAGCAAGAAAAAGATGAATATCAAGGAGAAGTGATTCCACCAACTACATTATGGAAGACTAGATGCAAAATATACTACATTTTCTGCAATGTGGAAAGCAAATGCAGAAAAAGTATTGGCTCTGCTTTTCTGCTATACTCAGTTATAAAGGAATATTAGTTTTCAGAAGCTGCTATAACATACTGTGCCTTGTTGTTCCCTCCCAAATAGATTATTGCACCTTGCATTTAGCATAGCGTTATTAATAATCAAAGTGAGGCATACACTGCATGCTCTCAGATAAGCAGGCAGAAGAGTCATAAATCTTACCATTCACATATGGACAATCAGCCAAGCCAATGCCTATCTTTCTATAACAGATAGAAAAATGCAGGTATTGGAACTTCTCTTTAACCCAACATATAGACTGAAATGGGCAGCAGTACCACTTCTCATACACAACGCATCCTAGATAAAATGCCTGAGTGTTCACTGCTACCTTGAAACAGATAGAACACTGTAAAGGGGCAGGAAAAAAACTACTTTCTGCTGAACTTGCTTTAACGGTCTTCTAAAATAACAGCTTATCAGAACAGGCAATTTATATAGAAGCTACTCCTCCTAATGTAGGCAAAATAGCTTTATTATTTCAATCAAGATAAAAGTCAGAAGCAGTTTTAAAAGTTATACAAGAAAGAGCTCCAAAAAATTTTGTTCTGCAACTATCCAAAAGAAAAATGTAAGCCCTTCCTACCAAAAGAATCTGAGGAAGATTTGACATTTCTAGTCAAGAAAGTTAACTCAACTCAAGTTCTATCCAATTTTCAAATCAGTTTTCTTGAACAGAAAACGAGGGGAAGAATAAGCTTGCCACACATCATGTAAAAACATAGCATAGGTTTGAGATTTTTCTTCCCTTATTCTATTTTCTATTTTATTTTCTATTATATTTTCCATTATATTTTCCTTTTATTCTATTCTGTGGGCCACTATGTGTCCTTTGAGTAGTTACCTCTGTGTAAGTATCTGGAGAAAAAGAAAAAAAGGCAGAAAGAACATAAGTGCATAGCTACACAAAATCTCTTGATGAGTACAAGGACCAGAACAGGTTATTCATAAATCTCTTCTCCTCTTCCAGATGGAGAACTTTGGAACAGATGAGTCTCATAAAACCTGAGAGCTACTCCTGCAAATTTGAAATCATCAACATTCAAGCAATCTTCAGAAGCATCTGAGTACAACTGTGAACAAGAGCCATAACACACACAAGCTGATATTAAATCAAACATTTTTTCTTTTACTTCTAGTAGACTTCCCAAGTTCATTTCAATGGAAAAGAACATTATTTAATAACAGTAGCTACAGGCTATTTTACAATCTGTGCTCTTGGAAAAAGTAAACCTTTCAATATATAAAAGAAGGCTGCATAACCTCAAGTCTTACTCTGAGGAAGCAAATGAAATGAACCTTATAGACTACTTTGAATTACTGAGTCTAAAATAAAGTATTTTCCAATATAATTGCCACTGTATTAACTACATATAAAGCAGTAAAACTTCCATGGTTTGGCAGTACAATAATTTACCAGACTGTAATTTTCAAATATGATATCAGGAGAGGAAAAAAGAATTAACACTAATTCTCTCTAATACAATATTGTTGACATTAACAAAGTTATGGAAACAACATTAATCTTAATTGCAGTTTTAACCATGATTTCCCTGTAGGAAGAGTTAAGATCATTTATAGTCTAAATGTTTCTAATTAATTTTTTTTCCTAATATGAAAACAAATTGATAAAGATCTCACTGTATACACAGTATACACAGACTAATAATTTTTAAAATCTTTAGTTTTTAACTTTAGAGTCATATTATTATCATTTAACATTCTGCCTATATTTACCTAGAGCTGTGAAGACAAAGGTTTTCACAAAAACTTACTCAACATCAGTCACAACATGGCATGTACACCATTTTTTGTAATAGAATAATATTTAAAATACAATAATGCAAAGCTAAACCTTAAGTTCAGGTGAGCAAAAGCCTGGAAAATATTTTATTTTGGAAAACAATGTATTCCTACCCTGGAACATATCTTCCTATCATTTTACTTTAAAAAGATACAGATATTTTTAAGTAATTCTAATAAATCTATGTGAAGTTAAATAGATTTGAAACTGCTCTCAATCTTCACCTCAGGTCAGTACATTAAATGTAAGAAAGCCATGTTGTCCCAGCATCTGATTGTGATGTGAAAACCAGAAATCTGTTATTTCTCATTCTGAAAACACTCACTTGCAAAACAAAAAAAAAAAATCACTCTGGATGAGTGGCAGAAAGGAAAGAAAAAAAAAAAAGAGTATCTGAAAGTGTGTCTGCAATAAAGATTTTTTAAAATTTTTTTTTTTCTCCAGAGAGAATCAAAACCTCTAGCAGGTAGTTTATCATTAAAGGGTATGGTGCATCCAAAGTTTGTAGCCAATCATTTAATAAACAGAGCGAAAGAGAATATAGGTGGTCCTAAATGTAAAGGGATAAAATGTTAAGGCTATTGTTAGCAGCATGGACATTCCCAGACAGAAAGAGTGTGGTCTTTACAGAAGTGCTACAGGACTGCAGTTCTCCAACTGCAGGCATAGCCCAAAGTTACAAAAGAAGCTCATCTGAGAGTCCCAAAATACCACTACTGTGGCATGGATGATATCAGAAGCAGGAGTACAGTAGGTGCTGTGTTACAAGGGCTGATTGGAATTGCTTCCTGAATGCATTTAAGCCCTAATCAAGGGTACCAGCTGTACTGATTATTCTGTTTTATATGGGTTTGGAATTGAAAAGCTGTGGAAAGAGGCGACTCAAAGACCTCTATAAAAGGTTACCCACATTGCTGTGTGCAAATATGGAATAAAATCTTCACCATTTATTTTGCTCTAGAGCCAAAATAGAAACTATTAATCACTTTCACCTAAGACATTTAAAGTAAATTAAAAATTTTCCTCTTTATAACCTTTCCCATATTACCATCTAATTTAATGTTTTATATTAGAATATACATTGTGAATCTGGGCAAGATCATGATTTTATTACTTCTTTTAGAAATGATATAATAACTTTTCTGAATCTTGAGAAAAGATCACCCTATATACAAAAATACTTATTTGACTTTGAACCTCATTTTATTTGGATTAGCCACTGTGGGAAATGACAGCATATTTTTGCAGTATCCCCTTAGCCATACTGAATATACATAGGGCTTGAAGGGAGGAAATAGGAGCTGGAAATTCTGTGGTCCTACGTGACCTTGGACAAGTAGAAATTTATCTGAATCACAAATATCTCAACTAGATATAACAAACACCTCACAACATTGCAATGGAGGCATGGTTACTGGAAAATCAGTAACATGTTTTGACAGGCTTGAAATGTGATGTAATTTATGTTAAAGATATTAGTAGAATCAGTATATGAAGGCATTAACAGAGCCCTATGTTTTTTATAGTATCAAATACATTACATTGAATATCTAAAATATCCTAAAATACATCTCAAAAGATAATTACACAAAATGGGTATTTCAAGACATATTTGTATTAAAGATTTGAATTGTCCATAAACTTAAGACAAATAAAACTATATATTTTCTGAATGAATATTATGACAGCTGAGCATATGATTGATGCTAAGTTTATCCCCCTTGTTTAGTGTTAAATTCCATATCAGAAGAAAAAAGGTCTTTTTTTTTTCCCCCTCCTCTCTCTTAAAGGTGATGTGCATGGGAAAATATTAAGCCTCAGTCTTATTTGCACAAAACTTCATTATGCAGTTCAGTATCCAGTTAAGATACTGCAAAGGATATACCTACAGGATATACCTAGGATATACCTACATTCAAATGATTATGAGCATCATTAAAATTATATTTTAAGTATAACTGTTCTACTATCAGCTTTAAGTCAGTTGTGGCAACTGACATTTGTGTCTGAATCTTACTTGCTAACTCCATGTTGATGAAAGGTATGTTGTGAATGACATAAATAAAACAGTATTAAAAGATTAACATCACTGCACTGGAATGTGTAGTATACATACAAAAAAAAATTACATCTGCTGGCATATCTGCTTATAAATACTGCTCATATCAGTCAAAATATCTGACAAAGCATGACTGCAGGTGACAGGCAACATCAATGAGCATTAACAAGCAATGTGTACAAAGTACATAGTACAAAGTACTACTAAGATTTTTTCCCCATATTAAGGGTGCATATTAGCATTCTCTGACAGGATTTTGATTTATTACATGAGAATATTACCCGTGATTTATTACACAATTTATTTGATTTCAATGCCATTATCTATTCACTGTTAAGAAATTTATTCTAGTCTACCATTAAGGAAACAAAACTGTAGGTGACTACAAAATAGTTTCATAAGATTTTGCTAAAAGGTGCCTTTAATTATTTTGGCTATCAAACTGTTTGAAACTGTCTTACAACCTCTGCTTCCCTCATTTTTCTGAGGAAGGGAGGGAGGGAATAGACATCTGTCTATTTACAGAGTAGATACAGGGTAGATCTTCAAATTTTCCTGTTAACAGGCCTAAAGACGTGCATACCATAAACCATTTCACTTTAGTCTGGGAAGAGCCATAAAACATACCAGAACATTGATAAAAACTGAGTTCCCTGACCATCCCATGCAGACCATAGATAGAAACAAACAATTCTATATTAGGCTCACAGTGACTGCTATTCACTCATTTTCTCAAAGGCTGACTTGAGTCTAGATCCACATTTCAGAAGTCATAAACTGTACACAGAAAATGAAGGAGTCTAACCTGTGGTGTTATCCACAATTTCTCACTAGCTTTAGAAATAAAATAAGTCACTATATTTTAATTTTAGGTACAAACCAATTTTTTTTTCCTGTAAGTATCATTACTCTAATAATAACACAGTACACTTTGCTACAAGATTATTATTCAAATATGTAGGAATTATTTCCAGAAGACTAAGAAACATAGTTGGACAACAGGAAAACCCACGCTAGTGCTGTCTCTCTGCATCAGCTGCTTGGATTACATAGTGTTGTACTTTCTTAGAGATTTCTTTGAGTCTTCATTCAAGGGAAAAAGAAAAAAAATGATACACACAAGTTCATAAATAAGCATGAGCACACAAGTATTAAGTACAACAGAAAAAATTTCCAAAGAACAAAAGATCTCTAGCAAGATTCTCAAGATGCTACTGGGGATAAAGACAAAGCTAAGCAAAGCCAAAAAGACCTCCCACCTACAAAAGCAAAGACATTGTGTTTATGTGCTCCCAGTTTAAGTAAATTTCCTTTTAGAGTTTTAAAAATAAATTTATTCAGAGTCACTGAGCTCACTTATTACATAAGTTACACCAATAATAAAGCACGCTGCATGTAGTGTAACACCCAGCTGCACAAGTCATTGTAGGTGACAGGCTAACATGACACATCAGCTGAAGAAATTAAGTCATTGCTCTCCAAAATAAATGAATAAATTGTACTATATTTACTCTGTAAATAATAACAAAGATAATTATACAACTTAGTTTCTTGGAAGATGTCATTTATTAATTTTCCTTATAAATGTTACCCAAAGAAAACCCTTCCCCATATTCCCCATAGATTTGTAATGTTTCTAAAGCCATCCAATTAGTATGATAAATATTAACAAAAAGTACATTCATTTGTATGAAAGTTGAGTGGTTCGCAAACTAGTAATTTACAGCAAATTCATTTGGAGAACAGATTCTAGTAGGAACTTGAAGTAAATTAGCAAAAATGTTTAATGAGACACAAGAGATTCTGTTTTACTATGATACATTTCAGGGATTCTGATCAACTTCTACAGTGATAAAACCAGTTGCTTTTAATTTGCAGTCTCTAGAAATAATATTTAGAGAGGAAGAGGAAAGCAAATTTTTCAGAAGTACAAGGAGGAAACATTGGATCTGAAACATAGAAATAGTGAGTTTAGCACTCCTCTCTCATTTCCAATTTATTTTACTTTCATTTCATCTTTTTAATAATTATCCATCTCCTCCATACAAGGAGGATTTATATTCTTGATTACTGTTATGGGAAGTAGATGCAGAAATGACATTTTCACAGAATATCCTTTCACTCTGCTGTCATTTATATCCCAAAATTCCATACCAGATGTATGCAGAGTTTGCATTTAGCCTGATCATCAATTAAAAGTACACATTTAATTTTATTAAGAGACTAAGTTCTAAGAAGTTATCAGCCAATATGATAATTATACTCTAAAAAGTTGTTCGCTATTTTGATAATTAAGTTCTAATTACTGAATTAGAAGTCTCTCGGGGAAAATGTAAATTTAGTTTTCACAGGAAACTGTGTAGCTATGCAACTACACTGCTTTATATAAATCTTATTGATGATATATATATATTAACTGTTTGTGGTATACTTTAAACATTTTATCAAATCCAACTGCTCTTTTTTATTATTTCGTGTATCTATTTTTCCAATACATGGCCAAATTCTTCAAGGTAGATACTGCTTTAAGCCAGAATACTGGTACATACAAAATACACAGGCACTGAGGATATTCAAAAGTTGGCAGCTACCCTTCCTGGCCTCTTGCTTCTGGTGAGTCTCTTGCCCAAGGATGTCTCCTTTGCAGGTAATCTTATCACAACTCCCAGCCCCACATGGCAGCTCTAAAATCTAGGAGGTCTCAAACTCCTTTAGACATTTATCTTTATGCAACTCTATGGAAACCATCTCCTGTGCTACCTCCCTTTGACAAAACAGGATGTTCAGGCACTTGGCACACATGTATCAGACGCCTGAACCAAATCATCTTCATTTCCAATATAGCATACCAGATCTGGAAAAAAGTAAACACAACAAAGTATGTAATGAATTCCACTTGAGGAGTGACCGAGAAAGGATACTTCAGCCTGAAGAGAGATGATAGGATGAAAAAAGAGGCCTGCAAAACCATTCATATTGTGCAGATGATGGGTAAGGTTTTCTTGTGCATTGTGTCTTTAAATACAAGGACTAGAAGGTTTTAAAAGATGAGAGCTAAAAAGTATTCAGAGCTGACTTTCACTTTATACCAAGGTATGACTTAGGGAAACCAAATTAGAAGGTTTTAGTGTAGTAGGCAATGGATAAAGATTTCAGCCACCTAAAGTGACCTAAACCCTAAAAAATTATAGGGCAAGACAGGTTTAAAAAAAACAAACACACAAAAAAACCCCACCACCTATACAGCTGTCTTGCATTTGAGGCTGAGGATCTAGCAACAAAATGAGTTTATAGCTTCATCTTCTGCATCCAGGGAAATTTGCTACTTTCTGATGATGCAAAGATGTGATCTGTAGTAGACAACTTTCTGTGACACATATTTACTCAACACTACATGTTGAGAACTGCGATCCAAATTTTCTCCATTTCATGTTTATGGAAGTGAGATGTATTTGCCTATCACAAGTAGCTTGTCTAACATACTTAAGATTTCTCAAGCACAGCTGACAGATAATACTCAAAATAAAACTTCCTTTAGGGACATATGAATTGAAATATTAGAATTAATCAAACGGGAGAAAAGTCATAGTCAAATAAATTTAAGGTCTTGGTGATGTTAAAACACAGCCACATTTTTACCACTTTCTAGACCCATATGATGTTTCTTCTGTATTAAAGAAGAATGTAATTTTTCATTTTCACATTGACTTTGATTTTCCTTTACTTTGAACTTTCATATTAATACTAATTTTGCCATTTTGTAGCGTTAGATACTATTTTTAATTACAGAAAAATATAAATCATGCTTATATTTAAACAAAGCAACAAATTATATTAGGTTACATGATTAGATTTCAGTTTAGGCACAGAGAGTGATCAAAGCTTCATTCTTAAATCAATTTTATGTCTTTACTTTTGGGCATTATTTAAGAGCAAAACCCTCTAACTTTCCAAACACATAAATCCTGCAGAAACAGTTGGTAATCTGACAGCATCATCATTCAGAAATTGTGCTGACCTCAGAAAATAACCTTGCTACATCCATACTTTGTGTGACAAAGAGTAGTTTAAATTTAATGTAGATACTAATTATGAACATTTTTAACTTTAAAATGCTTATTTAGCCTTTAAAGATCTAGATGTGCCGTGAGTTTTAGGCTTCAGTATTTTCTCTGTGAGGACTATGAGAGGGAGAGTTACAATACATTGCTTTCAGGGACCATTTTCTCCACATTATTTGGGGTTCATCAGTCCAACACATAATCATCTCTAACCTTCCTTGAAGTGACATGAATTGTATTCTGAGAGTATTGACTAAAAGACGCCAGAAAGCACCTAAAACTTATTAATTTTTTCCCCATTTTTGCACGTTAGCCATTAGATATTTATATTACATATATATATAAAAAGTCTAATACATAACCTATACGACCTATTCATATATTATATATATTACTCTCTCTATATAATTATATATTATTAAGAGGAACAACATTAAAATCAATCAAATAAAAAAAAAATGGAATGCAACTGCATTGCACAGTGTAAGATGATTAACCATAAAAACTTCACTAATTACTTTTGGAAAGATTTCAGTTGGTTTTAGTGGAGAAGAAGAATAAAGCCATTTCTTAAGAAAATTTAAAAATACAGTTAACTTGCATAAGTCTTAGTGCTTTCCTGCAGGGCTACCTCATTAACTTTTCCCTACAGAACAATTAAAATGTTATTTCAGCAGCCATTTGAAAAATGATGCACAAAATACAAATCTATACAAAGGGTGATTGCTCAATTTGCCTACTTCAACTTGTAAACCCTTTAAATGAGGAGAAAAAAAAAAAAAAGAGCATAAATTTTGGCTGAATTTCTCATCCTTTATAAGAGGGAAGCAAGATATTAATCGTTGGTAGTGACTGCTCAAAGGGAGTGTATGTATCCGCATGTGAGTATGGAAGATGTATGCACATAAGCAATTAATGGAATATGAAGTTCTTATGGTATTAACACCATACATTTCTCTATTCATAATTAATTTCATATTTATCCTCCAGTGTGTTTATTTCTTTTTTTTTAACAGTTACCTTTTGTAACTGAACTCCTTTTTAACAAAGACATAAACATTTGTTCCAATATGACAGAATACCATTTTCTTCCTTATTGTGATTTAATTACTTTATGATAAAGCTTAACTATACTTTAAAACAGACAATACATCTGTTTTACACTATGAAAGACCTTTCTTTTGACTTTTTTCCCCTACTAATAAAAAATGAAAGACTTTATGCAGTGATTTCTTTCTAAGTAATATGCTGTAAAACGCTCACAAATTACACCTTTCCCATAGAGTTAGTGGCAGGGTTTTCTTTAGTGCCGTCCTAGGTAAAAGCAAATCACTCTACTACAAAGGCATCAAGATTAAGCTGTCATGGACAAACTAGCTAATGATATCATTAAAAATATATCTATTTAAATAGCATTGTCTGCAATTATGAATCTATAATTATTAGTGCCTACTTTGGAGAAAACAAAAAACAGGTTTTCTAGAATTTTGTATTGATTTATATAAACCTTTAACATTAACAAGTGTCTTTATAATGAAATTCAAACCTGCAGTGAGTCACACCTGTGCAAAGGCCTGTTCAGAGAGAACAATGACAAGTTAGTTGAAATGCTGATCATGTCATGGAAACAATGAAGTGTGACATTTTATGTGTTAAGTCTGGCAACAGGTTTACTGGAATAGAAAGCAAGACTCATTTATTCTGTTTTCAGAAAGGTGGTGGTATGGATAGGAGAATTAAACTTTCACATTTTCTGTATTTTTAATACTTCTTAGTTGATTGTGCATTTGTTTTCTAAGTATATCTAGTACCTTAGATATTCATTTATTTGCATTTTTTCTTTCACTGACATCTACATACATAAGTACATTCTATGAAATTTAAGATTTTTTTTTAACTATTTTTCCTTCAGTTGAAGACTAACAAACATACATTTTTCATTTTGCTAGTGTATTTACCTAAGTATAAACAAAAAAAAAAAAGGCAGCCATATAAACCTTCAGTGATTTCAAATAGCTTCCATCATGCAAATAGCCTAAGCAAATAATTTTAAATCAGAGTGAGGGGGTGGGGACACAGTGCTCATGTTTGTTTACCTGTTAATAAAATAAAATCCTTAGATTGACCTTTTTTTTTTTCCCTCATCCACTTCTTAGGAATATTTTAAATCTTTGACTTAGATATTTCCAAAACCAATTAGTAGGTTTTTGGTTTTATTTATTTATGCTATTCTTAGCCCTAAGAATGGTTGGATCCACCTTAAGGATGTTATTGCAAGTAATCATTGTGCTTTAAATATGAGAGTAGCTGGAGCAGTCTTATTCAGGTGTCATGTAAAGACAGTGAAATGAGAAGTTTGGAAGTTTGTTAGCTTTAGTAGTGATATAAAAAAATAAATACATAAATAAAGAATATAGCTGGTAAAAAGCATCATTTACTTTATCTGCTTTCCTCAACCATCACTATTTTTGTTAGTGCTTTTTATTTTATTTTGAATTGTTTATTTGCTTCCTAAAAAGTGGAAGGGGGAGTGCCCAAGCTTTTTGGAAGTGAGCCATTTCCTTTGATACTTCTGATAAACTATTTTATAGTTTTGAAACATTAAATGACTGTCAGGCATTGCATAGAAATGTAGAAGCAACCAGAAGTCAACAGAACCAGAATTTTTCAAAATCTGGATAAACTGATGAAATTTGAGTGCACTACTTATACAGTCCCATAAAGAGACTGAAAGAATGAAAATCTGTGTACCCACAGCTCAAATCAATTCCTGCTTAGTCTCATGTACAATTTAAATTATACCAGAGATAGAGATGAGGAGAAGGTCCTGTGGATATAAGAGATGCAACAAAATTCTATGACAATCACTTCTGCTTCCATTCAGTAAATCTGTTGTGTTAGCGGTCACACATACTCATTGTTGTCTCTCTCTCTCTGCCTTCTCCTATGACTCTACAGTCATCTACAGTTCACATCCTCTGGCAGACAGGAAAGGATATAATCTGCTCTGTAAGCACTGTAGTGTTGCAACATTAAGCTATAGACATGACTTTGTTTTTCTTTAGTCAGAACTTGTTACTGCCACAAATTTTGAGTGGAATGAGCTAATGCACACCACATGTACACTACTAAAAACCTGCATTTCACAAAACATTTCACCACTACACATTTAAAAGACAGTGAGGTGGATTAGGAACTGGCTAAATGACAGGGCCCAGAGAGTAGTAATCAGCAGTGCCGAGTCCAGCTGGAGGCCTGTGGATAGTGGTGTCCCCCAGGGGTCAGTCCTTGGTCCGGTCCTGTTCAATTTATTCATTAACGACCTGGATGAAGGGATGGAGTGCTCCCTCAGCAAGTTTGCTAATGATACTAAGCTGGGAGGAATAGCTGACAGCCCTGAGGGCTGCGCTGCCATCCAGAGGGACCTGGACAGACTGGACAGCTGGGCGGCGAGTAACCTCATGAAGTTCAACAAGGGCAAGTGTAGGGCCCTGCACCTGGGGAGAAATAACCCTAGACATGCCTACAGGCTGGGGAACGACCTCCTGGAGAGCAGCCCCGCAGAGAGGGACCTGGGCGTCATGGTGGACGACAAGTTGACCATGAGGCAGCAGTGTGCCCTCGTGGCCAAGAAGGCCAATGGGATCTTGGGATGCATTAAGCAGAGCGTCTCCAGCAGGTCGAGAGAGGTGATTCTGCCCCTCTACTCAGCCCTGGTGAGGCCGCACCTCGAGTACTGTGTGCAGTTCTGGGCTCCCCAGTGCAGGAGGGATGTGGAGCTGCTAGAGAGAGTCCAGCGCAGGGCCACAAAGATGATTAGGGGTCTGGAACATCTGCCCTATTAGGAAAGGCTGAGAGAGCTGGGCCTCTTCAGCCTGGAGAAGAGAAGACTGAGAGGGGACCTGATTAATGTATATAAATATCTCAAGACAGGGAGTGAGGAGGAGGGGGCTGGCCTCTTCTCAGTGGTGGCCAGTGATAGAACTAGGGGAAATGGCCAAAAATTGAGGCACCAAAAGTTCCACAGGAACTTGAGGAAGAATTTCTTAACAGTGAGGGTGACAGAGCCCTGGAACAGGCTGCCCAGAGAGGTGGTAGAGTCTCCTTCTCTGGAGATCTTCAAAACCCGCCTGGACACCACCCTGTGCCACATGCTCTAGGGGACCCTGCGTGTGCAGGGGGGTTGGACTAGATGACCTCTACAGGTCCCTTCCAACCCTAGCCATTCTATGATTCTATGATTCTATGAAAAGTTATTTCAGTTTTTCTGGGACATGTGCTTCTCATAGGCATAAAGGCCTTTAATAAAGGACAGTAAAAGGCAAATATAATACCTGTCCTGAGAATCAATGCTATGATCAACTCTGTTAATTACTTAAAGCTCAGGGTAAATGCACATTAATTGCATTAGCACAGTACCTGAACTCAAAGGTGTAACAACTGCTACAAAGCATAGGAATAACAAGCGGTCAACAAAACAGAATAAATAAAAAGAAAACAACAACAAAAATTTATGTATGTGCAATGGGAGAAATAAGTCAAGGTATTGCAGGAAAGTATACTTCATTTAAAGAACCAAAAAAAAAAGGCAATAAAAAAAAAAGCATTGTCAAAAAATCTAAGCAAGATGGTTCACAAATCTGCAATACAATATGTCTGAGCTGAAGCATTATATCATAGCCCACAAGGGTTACAGCAGTAGCAGAATGCACCTGAAGAGCGTGCAAAATTGAATACTTAAGGGGAGATCAGAGGGATGGAAGGAGAAAAATGATCCCAGAAGGACTTGATGGAGAGCAACAAAATAACAAACACCTAAGAAAGTCAAGTAGATCTGCAAAAACAACCATGCCCCTCAAATATAGCCTGGTATTTTCAAAAACTCTCAGAGCACACTTCTTCTTCTGAAGTATGTGGGAGTTTTCACACACCTTTGGATGAAAATAGAAATAGCAACCTACTATAAGGTCTATTTAAAAAAAAAAAGAACTCTCAAGAGGTAAAGACCAAATACTTCAACTCAGAGCAAAACACGGACAGAATTTTTCCCCAAGCACGACACATATATAATTCTTTATTCTGACATACTTCACTCCTAGCTACTGGGCATCTAAGTCTTAGCCCCTTATTTGTCAGTAAAATTAAGATGATTGCAGATTCCTAACATTAAATACACCTGACTGCTTACTTCAGCAGGACAGTTACCAACTGTGCTAACTGTCTGTCTCCATTACTGCACTAAATCCCTGCCCCTCTCTTGCAGGACTCCCATTTCCAAACATCTGCTCCATTTTGTCTGCATCCCAAGCTTCCCTCTTATCCACCATTCACTTGAACATTCCAGCAGCATGTTACCTATGGACAGAACTGGTATTTGTAAGTTGTCTTTTAGTTCCAGACCAATCTGCATCAGAGGATGCATGAGCAGAAACAGTATCTCTACCTGTGGCCTTGTACATCTTTGGCAACCTGCCCATCTTCTACCCAGGTAAAACAAGTGCAGTCAAACTGCCTATAGCCCATATGTTGTGCAGGCTGTTCAACAATGCCATCGACAATGTCATGTCATTTAGGAATAAATTTTTACAAATAAAATGAGAAATAATATCAGCTTGGCAGGCAAGGTTTTTCAGCCTTAAGGAACACAACCCAAACAAAAATACAGTCGCTAAAGGAATTGCAGAAGAAAAATTGAAGTAAATAGACAATTCAGATGAGATCATAAAGAAATTTCACCACTTCAGCTCAGTGTGATTATCTGTGATTATCTGTGATTATTAACCTTCCTCTTCGCTTATTCTCTTATATCTTTAGTGAAGAAATTTTATCACACAAAACAACCATTGCTATAAATGCTGACACACACCTATGGCACCATAACTAGGCTCACAAAATAGCTTCCCATCAATGTTTAGGGCCAAAGGAGGCTATAAAAAGTAATAAGAAGGAGATAACTGGTAGGAAAAAGAACACTACCTACAAATGCTCCCTCAATCAAATGCTCAAGCCCTGATCAATATTTCATCTCCCAAATCAAAGAACTAAAACAGACTGAGTAGTTGGGCTTGCAGTGATTGTGAAACACAAAACGGCAGCACTAATACTGACTCTTTACAAGGACAGCAAATGGCCATATGGTAGAAATTACTGTGGTAGAAGAAGCTTGAGAGAACTCCAAACTAGAGGGCATAGATATGTTGAAGGAGATGCTTAATAAGTGAGTAGAATGTTGTATTTTCCTCTCTATGTTAACAATTAACAATTAAATTGAAAAACAGCTTATTCCACAGCTTTCCAGCTTGCATATTCCACAGCTTTCCAATTCTTTCAGCTATTCCAGTTCTTTCCTTAACATGTTTTATTGTAGGCTTATTTTCCATTATTCGATCCATAACATCTGCTTGACTCATCATATTTAAGTTCCACTAAAGTACATAAGTATTTCTTCTATATACAATTATATATACTTTTTTTCATGACTCTTATTTAGAGTAAGGGAAAATTCACCAAGAGAGGAAATAAATGTGAATTTCTTCATTACACTTCTACTTCATCATGAAAAGTGCAGCCTTTTCTCCTCTAGGAAGATAAATTGGCCAATACCTTTGCAAACAACATTTGTGTACAATAATAAAGTGTATTCTGGTTTCATGAGTAAACAAGAAACTCCCTCAATAGTTTATTAATTCATTTATCTTCTGGACCATTGTATGTATAAAATATGGTCATTAACAATCTCTTTTTAAAATTCGCTCACATCATATTTAGGAATGAGAAAGTTGTTTGGTGATAAAAAAAAACCTTACAGTACAAAGCAAAGAGAATTCTTTAATGATTATACAATCACAGCAATTATATATATATATACATATATATATAAAGTTGAGCCTTAAGGCAGGTATCTGGTGTATATTTTTTTTCTTTTTAATAACCAGTGTTTGATATATTTAGAGATCTATGTTGACAACATATAGTTGTCAAGTGCTCAGTATATGGAGTTTTTCAATTCCCCACTAGAATAGCAGTCAGACATTCTAGACTCAGAAAGCCACCATAAGTATAGACAGTGCAGCATTCCGAAAGATGTTTCGACTGTGACTACTGGAAGCCAGACTTAAATACCCTGCCAGGCAAAAAAAAAAAAAATGTCCATTAACATTACAATTTCATTTGAAAACCTTATCACTTCCAAGGCTTCAATAACAATGGAAAAAAAAAAACCAGAATGCTACAGTATCAGCCCAATATAATAAACATTACTGTTCAAATTACAAACTATAGTAGTTTGTAAAGTCTGGACTATACATTTTATTTTTGTTGAGGTTACTACATATAATAACTTTTAATTGCCAAGAGAAAAAAAATACACAGCCTCAATTTAGTCAAAAGTCCAGACACAATTTGACAGAACTCAGAAAAGAAAGGATGGCAGGTAGTCCTGTTTGTTTTGAACTCAAGTGAGAAAGTAGATGCAAGAGGTTTTCTTCCTATCTCAAAATATAAAGGATAGAGTAATCTCTGCAATTTTTGAAGGGTAAAAAGGAGGTCCAGTCTCAAAAAGCTACTTACAAACAAGCTGAGGTAAAGCTATCTTTTTTGGTCATGATAAATACGAGAGGCAGTTTAAATTTTAAGAAGAGATTTTTTGTTCAGACAGAAAAAGAGAATAAAAGCCTCAAATGTTATATAACAATAAAAAAATCACATTTGAAGCAATGCCATTACATAGCACACTACTAGTAGAAGCCATAATTTAGCTTCAAGGAACCCACCATAAGCTAATATCAGAGATGCCTGAGGGAGATACTTGAATCTGTGTTTTTAAACTGTCAAATTATTGCCTTCTATAAGCTCAGCCTGGTTTCAAACAGAGCAGACAGGAGAGAAAAATGAAGTTTGCCTTATCTTTAAGTTCCTTTTTTGTAATTAAAATTTAAAACCGGTATTATCAGTGTTTCCTTACCAGCTCTGTTCTTGCAGTTGCTCTACTTCAAGCCTTTGTAAGATTTTTGTGACCCATCCTTTCTGGCACAAGCTGAGAGTTGACCCACCGGCAAGCAGCTATGTGGAGAAGGATCTGTGAGTCCTGATGGAGAAGTTCACCATGAGTCAGCAATGCACCCTTGTGCTCAAGAAGTTCAAGAAGGCATGGTGTGCACTAGGAAGAGCACTCCCAGCAAGCTGAGGGAGGTGATACTCCCTCTCTGCTCAGCCCTGCTGAGGCCACATCTGGAGCGCACACAACAGTTTCCTACAAAATCCTTTAATAGCTAGTGTACAGAAAATAACACACAATAGTGACATAACAACACACAAAACATACAAGAGTACATCTCAGCTAGGGATTCAGTTAACCATTGTATAAAAATCTATCCATGTCAGATCTAAGATCTGTCTAACACAATATCCCCTCACCACAAAGAGCCAATGATTATTTCCCAGGAAAAAGATAGGTGGGAGAGTGCACCTAGAGAGAGCTTTCTTCTCTCAGGATTTAGTGAGTTCAGGCCCCAGAGGTCTGATGAACTCAAGGTTTCTTTGGGCAAATCCATGGAATAAAAAGCATTATATATAGTCACTGTTTGAACATATGAATCTCTAGTATCTACAATGTTTTGTAGCAAGAAATTCCACTGAACCTGCTGCGTGTGTTAGATTCATTTGATGTCTTCTAGCTCTTGTATTAGAAGAAATGGTTAATAGCCATCCTATATTCACCTTTATATTCACCTTCTCCGTGCTACTCATTATTTTGCAGACCTCTATTATGAAACCTTTCAACTGGCTCTTTTTTTCTAGGCTATGAGAAGTATCCTACTGAATTATTTCTTGCATGGAAGCCATTCAGAATCATTGTTCATCCTTTTCTGAAGTTTTTCAGAAGCAATGTAGTTCAAGTAGGGATTAAAACTATAAAACTATATGCACAACTATAAAAATAGTTAGCAAATCTTTTTGAGAAATGCACCTAACACTAAAAAAATAAGGTCTATCTTAGATTTCCACAAATGCAGGTACCCGAGGAGTAATATTTGTTTCCTAGTGGGCCTGCACTTGTTTAGTAAGTACCTTCCAAACAACACCTTAAAGTCAAGTTTTCAGTACCATCAATGCTCTTCTATTCAAATCCTTTGCATCCTTTCACTTTTTTTCTTTGAATAGAAATATTTTTCTGTCACTGCTTCTAAACCCACCATTTCAATACCTATCAGGCTCAGAGCATCAAAGGGCCCTATCTGCCTTCAAGCTTCTTGTGATATATTCTGACTAAGAAAGGGAGCATGGGAAAGTTTAATTATAAATTAACAACACTAGTAGAAGATTTGATTGGTTACACGTAACACATTAAAAAATCCAGATATTTGTGTACTGGGCAAAAAATCTACTGAATGCCGAGATGATCATTCACCAGGTACCTCCCATTCTGAGGACAGAGAATACCAAATGCTATGGTCAGCAACTGCATGGATGTATAGCTTTAGGGCCTTCACATTGTAATCATCCATTACTCACTCACCTAGTTCATAACCATACCTCTATTATCAACCTCTTTATAGTGATAGTCAGTGATGTCTTTTCTAGAACCAAATGAAATACAAATTCATTTTACCATGATAGCTTACTGAGTCCTGAAGACAAAGATGAATGTTACAAAGCATCTTCTTGGGTTTTTATACAATTGTGATCCTAAACCATAACTTACTACTTTATTGCTAATGAAATATAAATGGTACTTTAAAATATACCATCTTCAGTATTTTCCTCTACCTGCATTCTTTTTATAATCCCCAACACTGCAAAATAAATGCATGGTCCTTTTGTAGGTAATTTTCCTATGGAATTGACCTGAGGCAGTGGCCTCAGGGTCACAGTAATGCTTATTAATAAAAGAAAAACTTTAAATTATAACAGTTGCAGCTTTATTGTTTAGCTAAGTGTTGGTGACTGACTTTCAGCCACTTGCTTCTTTAACTAGCAGTGCTGCCTGCTTTTGGCAGTACTTACATATGTCGGAATTTAAGTAACATTTAATTACTGATAAGTAACATGGCGCTGAAGAACATTAACAAGAAGAATTGAAATAAAGAGTCCAGAAAATATTATTTCAAATTATTTACATTATGGCCAGCTTCCTGGATAAGAAAGCGCAAAGCTGCTAAAGTGCTTTTTTACTCCTCTTTTAGAGGATCAGAGCTCAAAGAATGGTATGTACAGTATCTTCTCAGTATGTATTGAGACAGAATTACTCCATGTGCTGAACATTTGTTTCACTCGTCTTGTAGAGGGATTCACGCCCTGCTCTCTTCTTGTGCTGAAGTTTTATGTCAGATCAAGAGGATTTTATAATCTTTGGACATGGGGGCTCTTCACTTAAAAGAAAGATTTAAGAAATCAAACATGGCTTAAAGATAATAGGATCATCTTGGAGATAAAAACAGTATCCTACATTTGTAACATTACATCCATTCTTAAGAGACCGCCAAACTCAAAAAAAAGAAAATACAATAAATCACCAAATCACAGAATAGTTGTGGAAAGGTTTCAGAAGGATCTTCTGGGAATCATCTCATTCAATGGCCCTACTTAACCATGGTCAGCTAGAGCAGGTTGTCCAGGATCATGCCCAGTCATGGACATGGATAATCCACAACCTCTCTGGGCAACTACTTTATTTAATGAAAGGTCACAAAACACAAACACAGAAAGTGTTTGTCATACAAAAGTGTATGAAAGTGTCATACAAAACACAGAAAGTACAGTGTTTTATATATGCAGGGCTCCTCAGTGAATTTATACATTGTGTTGGATCATTGGTTTAGCCTCTGATCAAAGATAATTTTTCCTTTATAAAAAAATATTCTCAACCTTAACATGTAAATAATCTGTTCTAAAGTCAGAATATCTATTACTGGAATAACTGATATATATTTTCTGAAAATGCTGATCTGACTTGCCGAATAGGTTCTTTCAAAGATTATTCAGTGCTTAGAGTAAAACATTGTTATGTGTCTTGCAGATTCACTAGCATTAGTTCTTTAGGCATACCTTGAAAAATCTCCATAGAATTCCTTGAAATTTATCAGCTCTTACCCTTTACCCCAAGATATCTAATAAGACAGTTATTTTTCAGGAAAAAAAAATATGATTGCTTTATCAACAGATCCTGACAGATGGTTCACCTCCAATAGGAACATTTTAATTTTACATCACATTAATATAATCTCCAACTTTAAATATATAGTATAGTATTTGCTTTATATATATATTGTATATGCTTTACACTACTAAATAATAAGAATAAAGTAGTGCTTTACACTACTAAATAATTCATCCAGAAAATGAACTTCAATAAAACATGTCCATTTTATAGACTAAAGAATTTAAATTCACAAAGCTCTGTAGGTAATCTTGCTCTTTATTCACATATAAAAGTATATAACAAAAAAATGGCATATCTGGTGCCATACAATACCCATAGAATATTATCAAATGTTTTAAAAGTTCCAAAAATTTTAAGATCCAGGTACATAGTAAAGAAAAAAACATATATCCCGTGAACATTTAAACTACAGTTGCTGAATATAGATTTAAACTTCAGGGAATAGTCTATTATTATTTATTTATACAGCTGAATATCCCCAATGAAATAATAATTATCCCAAAAGTTACACATAGTCAAGATCAGTTAATTGTCCTTAACTTTCATTTTATTGCTCATGTACTTTTCATTATCTTTAAGGACTTTCCCTGCATAAAACGACTGAAGTTCTTATTAGGAATTCATGAATTGCTTTGCAGACTAGCTGGCTCACAGTGAATTGTGTGAAGAGCTTAATACCTTTTTTTATTATTATTATTATTCCCAAGAAAGAGAGGTTCCACATGAGACAGAATTTGATCATTTTGGGATATATTTGTTCATTCTGGGATAGCTATCAATTGCTATAAATTTATTCAGTTCAGCTATCACAGACAGGGCTAAATTCAAAAAACACCTATGTGAAAACTAATTTTCACAGTCCTCCATGACTTTTTTTTAACATGGCACCTTTTGTGAACTTCAACTGTAGCACTTAGTACTTCTTATCTGATAAATAGATAAAGAAAGAGTTAGCTCATCCTATATACTAGCCTATGAAGTAGGTGCCTAAAACTACCATAACATCAAGTCTCTATTTCTTCTCCTTTTTCCTACATCGTCTTTGTGAAAGCATCACTCTTGTCTGCCTCAACAATGCTTAGAGTCAGGTGTATGCGTGTATCAACAACCCAAGTCACTTGTAAACCAAAGCCTGGTGCTTAAATCCATTTTGAACAAAATATTCTGAACTAATACTAGCTTGGAGAAGCCTCCAACTGATGTGAAATATTTCACAAGAAAATCCCTCAGACGAGGCATGAACAAACTCCTGTGATTCTAGCTTTCAGATATGACAGAACCTTTGGTGAACTTTAAGGAAACATAGAAATAGCCTGAGCAAAGAGTGGTTGTCTGTCGCAGAGGCCCTGAAGCTGTAAGCATCAGATAACAGCTGGGGCTCCCAAAGATACTGACACAAACCCAGGCACTAAAGGAGTGCAGCCTTTAAAACTGGTAGAATTAATTCTAGGGTTTAAAAATACAAAAAAATTATAGCTAACTTAGATAAAATGTTCCATATATCATAAAGACAATAAGGAGAAATATATGATAAAAAGCACAAGTTCCAGTGTGAACAGAAACAGTGGAAAAAATAGTGAGGAATTGCCCCAATTCCTCTCTTCCCCTCCATTGAAGGATGCTGCACCATACCCCTATGTAAGATGGCAGGTTCTTTGTTCAGTTTGGTAAAGAAAGATTTCTGTTCTTTGATTTACCTTTTATGCTACAGTGATTGCAGACTCCACAATCACATACTATAGAACAGATTAAATATATAAGAACTCTAAAGTGTGTGTGTGTGTTTTCTATTACAATCTTTCCACAAGACAAGGCAATTAATACTGGAAGTACTGAGCCTACAGAAGCTTGGGAGACAAAGAGCTCTTTCCATCCCCTGAAACCCTGGGTGAAAGTAGTGCATAGAATAGGCTTTTCTTCAACCAGTATTTCTACTGAGGTTGTATAACACTAAATCCACTAGACATCTTTACTCCAAAGACAGCATATCAGAAACTATTTTCACTTTATTAAGAAGGAAAAAAATTGCTTTTTTATAAGTATGGAAATTCAACGATAAAATGATTAATAAGACTAGCTGGTTGTTAACTTAATCACTTGTACTTATATAAAATCCTAGCCTGATCCTTCTACATACTTCTCTAAATGCCTGAGTTTGAGGTGGTTACCTGAAACTGAAGGTCAGGCACAAGTTAAAGCACAAAATGACTACTCCAGAAATATACAGAAAACCAAAGAAGGTACCCAAATTCATCTTATTCTTTATGATTTCACGGATGACTAAGATTCTTTTTATTATATTTTGCAATGCAAAGCAACAGAAACCTATTTCAGCTGTTAACTCACCAGCAAGTTAAAGGAATTGTCAAAGATCACATAGAAGTCTATGACAGAGTGGAAAACTGAAATAACTTTGCCTTTAATGGCTGTTCCTGTGATTTCATCACTACAGTGTTGTGGTGAACCAGCAAGGTGTCTAAATAGCATGTCTGAGCCATTATATGTAATGAATTATAAATACAGATTGCTTTTCACAAGATCACTTTTTCCACAGTGATTATTTTATCATATATTTTTTGTTTACCTGATCACATCTAAAAATGAGAGGCTTAAAGACAACATAATAATGGCATGTTTCTGATGTAGCTGTAAATCTCTGATGCTGGGCTAAGGGAATAGAAGTCTTTTCCTGAAAACAGATTCTTACGTTTAACTTTGACAGAACCAGAATTCAAGTTGGCACTTTGCAGAAGCTGTAAGATGTATCCATTACCAAAAGGTCAGGCAAACTTTGACTTTAAGCCAGTTAACCTTGCAGTGTCACACACAGTATGCAGGTGTCAAACATGTACTGTGACCCTGCTTTTT
Organism: Eudromia elegans; assembly: GCA_003342815.1. Classification (NCBI taxonomy): domain Eukaryota; kingdom Metazoa; phylum Chordata; class Aves; order Tinamiformes; family Tinamidae; genus Eudromia; species Eudromia elegans. Next base: position 229,621 of record PTEX01000296.1, on the reverse strand, counting down.
ATCCTTGAAAACTCCCAAAACATTAAATTGACATAGATGTGCCAGTATATCTTACAGATGCTCAAACTTCATAAAAACAAAACCCAAAGCACAGTTAGAAGAAAATGTTATTTCTTGTCTAGAAGGCTAACAGAAAAAAAAAAAAAAAAAAAAACAAGCACTCAGAATTAGTGCCTTAGTTCATACCCAGTAACAATTTTGCCTATACATAGTTAATATTAATATTTTTTTTCAAATGTGAGAAACTGCCTCAGTGGGAGCAGTAACAGTGCTCATATATTTCTGTGTGTGGTTGTTCAGCTAAGATTAATGAATGGTAACCTAAGGAATACAGAACCTCTTGGAAAAGTGCTGATTTGTTACAAATTAAGGTGCAATTAATCTACATTGTGCAGTGCTGAGAGAAATAAAATGTTCTATGGTTCGAGTAACATTATTTTTTAATGGTAAGACATCACTACTACAGTAATGTTTGTTTCTTATTCTGCATAGCATATGTTGCTAAAGACCCCTTTTGTCTCCTTGGCAACGAGTAATCCATCTCCATATAGAGTAGGGAATAAATAATTGCTAACAAAATCATTGAAGTTACTGTACATGAAAAGGTGGCAGAGAAATCATTATTCTATCAATATATTTTCATCACAATATATATGCATAATTTATTCTCTGCCTGTTAAGCTATCAGATACTGGAAAAAAAAAAGTTTATATTTTGCAGGTTACAAAGCCTGTATGCATTTAAAATACACCGATAAAACATAATTACCCAGCTATATGGAATAGGGTATTTTGTATGTATATGAGCTGTCTCTGTCTCCCAAAGACACATTACCTGTAAGATAAACAAAACATGCCTATAAACTATTTGCTGTTTAATTTCTGAATGCCACACATGCTAATGTGTAAGTGCATCTATAAACTACTATGAGAAAGGTTTAAGATATATATAAATCTATCTGCCTCGTAGACAACTGTTTTAAAAGAAACAGCCAAACAAAAAACAAAACTGAAAAGAAAAACCCAGATCTTATAAAACATATGAAGGGAGAAGAAACAGGGTTGTGGAAGGAAGGAGCAAATATCCAAGCCATTTCTGAGGCATAAAGTCCTGGGCAGTGGAAACCTCTGTTTTCCAATGTACAGAAGATGCTTCACCCTCCCACTCTTCACTCACATGTGTACACACACACACACACATATGCATATATATAAACACACACATATATATATTTACATACAGGCCTTTATGACATCATTCTCTTCTTTTTGCAATCTGTTATCCAAGTTGAGTTAAAGATAATCACCCAATAATGGTTGATACTGGAGCTTATATTGCTTAAAGTCATCATTAAAGTCCTGGATTATGCGATGAAATATACCCTCAGACATTTCATGCACTACCACCCTCCTTTCTTCTAAATGACTGGATCACTAGACAAAATCTAAAGCTCTGTTTTCAGGCCATGGTGTGATCCTTAGAAATGAAATTCATGTGGGTTAGGCCACAAGATTCCTATGCATAACCCTGGCAAACTTTTTTATTATCTTTGTGGCCTAATTCTCCATTTTGCTTCTTGTGCCCTTTGACTATTAAGTCTATCAGTCAGGTCCGTCAGTACAGGGAGTATATGTCTTTGCATGTACATAGATTAGTACAAGAAGAATATGTTCTCACAGATACTAATAGAAAAACAGTTGCAATAGTTAAGAAAAAAGGGCCTTACTCTGGTCCAAATAAGTTAATTTCCTTCCAGCTATAACTGCATTGTAGGAAGATTTAGTCAGCAGAGGTGACAGCTACACAAATATTCAGCTGCGTGCTGCAGAACTCCACAGAGAACAGCTGCTAACAGAATCATAGAATCATAGAATGGCTAGGGTTGGAAGGGACCTGTAGAGGTCATCTAGTCCAACACCCCTGCACACACAGGGTCACCTAGAGCATGTGGCACAGGGTGATGTCCAGGCGGGTTTTGAAGATCTCCAGAGAAGGAGACTCCACAGCCTCTCTGGGCAGCCTGTTCCAGGGCTCTGTCACCCTCACTGTTAAGAAATTCTTCCTCAAGTTCCTGTGGAACTTTTTGGTGCCTCAATTTGTGGCCTAGTTCTATCACTGGCCACCACTGAGAAGAGGCCAGCCCCCTCCTCCTCACTCCCTGTCTTGAGATATTTATATACATTAATCAGGTCCCCTCTCAGTCTTCGCTTCTGCAGGCTGAAGAGGCCCAGCTCTCTCCGCCTTTGCTCACAGGGCAGATGTTCCAGACCCCTAATCATCTTTGTGGCCCTGCGCTGGACTCTCTCTAGCAGCTCCACGTCCCTCCTGCACTGGGGAGCCCAGAACTGCACACAGTACTCAAGGTGCGGCCTCACCAGGGCTGAGTAGAGGGGGAGAATCACCTCCCTCGACCTGCTGGAGACGCTCTGCTTAATGCACCCCAAGATCCCATTGGCCTTCTTGGCCACGAGGGCACACTGCTGCCTCCTGGTCAACTTGTCCACCATGAAGCCCAGGTCCCTCTCTGCGGGGCTGCTCTCCAGGAGGTCGTTCCCCAGCCTGTAGGGCTGGGGAATATAAACCAATCTCTACTAATATTTACCACCAGTTTAGCAAGGAACCACTGGAGATACTCAAGGAACTTCTACAAGCATGCTGCTTCACAATACTGATCAATAGGCAGTAACCATGACTGCATATTTGTATTATATAATTCTCTAGAACTACTTATAGCAAAGGTTACTGCTTATTAACTGAGTAGTTTAGAAGCACAGTCCTGCTTCCAGTAGTGATTGTGGGAAGAGGAAATTTAGTGAACGTAAATTATATCCTCAGAAAACTTTCTAAATATTGCAATAAAACATATAAGGAAACACACCACTTTCCCCTTTCTTCATTACTAAAGGAAAGGAAGGTTATGACAAGAGTCATCGGGAGAATACTGTGATTAAATTGCATATTTATGCTATACTCTCTAGCAGAGTACACACCATTCAAAAGAGCTGTTTTAATCGTAGATGTAACTCCTGGGGTTTATTAGATACTTTCTCTACATAGACTCTTTCAACTTGCTTTGCCTTCACTTAACCATAATTTCTTGCATTAGCAATGACATCTAGCCTTGGTTCACCTAGTGTTCTGGGGTTCTCTAGTCTTTCACTATCACTGATTTTTTTAACTTTTTCAGTTTAGTTTTGAGTACCTCTAGAGCTCAATGTACAGGCTGGATGAAAAACAAATTAAATATAAAACTCATGTATATTCAAGACTTGTTTCCCTGTTCACTGATAACAATTAAAATGATTCACTTTTCAACAAGCACAGTTCCAATTATTATTCAAAAATAATCAAAGTATAGCTTTTGCTTATTTTGAAAGTTATTCACTAAGCTGTACTTCTGAGTTTACAAGAACTAGATTCACAGCTCTATAGAAAAATGAATATTCTTGGGTTTACAAGGAATAAATAGACAAATTGCTACTTGACCGCAGCAAATTTTAGTCTTGCTTAACACATAACACTCAGCTTTGTGCTGATGCCTCCACACACATCAAAGCAATATTTTCCAAGCTGTATGTAAAAGATTGTCTCCTCTTATTATTTTCAGTAAAGTCTAAACAGGCTAATTGGTTAAGGAAAATACACACAATACACTTAATGTATTTGACAATTCAAGTTATTCCAATTGATTTTTGTCAGATAGGAGTTCGACGTAGATTCTTCATTAAGATTAAATCTTTCTTATATCATGCACATATGAAAATCTAAAGTTTATGCAGGAGAAACTGAATAATCAGCCTGCCCTAGTAAAATCTCAAAGCATAGATGAGTGCATAGATTGTATGTTTTTAAGCTACATGTCTGAATGATCAGTGAAATTATTTGCTTATGGAGAACTCTACATGTTGTAGAGAATGAGAAGTTCTCGTAGATATAAGAGGTTATTAATCATATAAGAAAACATGCTTCCACATTTAATTTCAACAAGTAACCTTTTACTCAGCAATTACTCCCAACAAGACCAAAGAAAACATTCAACTTGTATTAAGATGCCAGCATATGGCCTATGGTAATGTATAAAACCAAAAAACCCTACTGTCTGGCAAAACACATCTAATTCAAGACATGCATAAAAGCAATCATGAGGACAGAGAAAAGTCAATAAAAGTAAAGGAATTGTCAAAGATCTTCAACAACACTAACAATGAATCCACAGCTCTCAAGTGGCAGACAGCTTTTATCAGGATGACTGGCAAGCTATGATCAGTTCTCTCATTCCACTTTTCTCTCTCTCTTCTCTCAGCAGGACTTAAAGATTTCAAAGTGAATGTTTGATTTACAAACAAATCTAAAGAACTTAAAATATTATAAAAATTAATTTATTGATAATTGCCTATCAACTTGATAAAAATATTTCTAGGATTTTGATAGTTACCTAGTTACCCAAACACAACTACTTTGTGATTCTGCTAGTTGACTTCTGTTTCAGCAAAATTAACCACGTACAGACAAGAACGAAGTTATGCCTGTGACCAAAAGGTGAATATTTGTTTTAATGTGATGCAAGCAGGAGGATCTATCCCTTTTCTGAACAAGTTCTCTCTTTCTAGTATGTTGATATAATCTGAGTTTAAATCCACTATTTTATGAATGTGGCTCATTTATAGTAAAGATTTATAGATATGAACTGTAAATATATCACATTTCTATGAGGTATTTTTTCTCCTTCTGACACAGATGTTAGTGGTACATTTTACTACTTTACTGCAAGTTCTGCTTTATCATGCTGCAACATTATCTGTTTTCTTTCAGCAACATCAACATCATTTCTTTAACAGCGAAAATGCAGCGTATTACACTACAAGAGTGAAATCATTTCAAACTCTGTCATGTGCAATATGTTAATGAGCCCACCAAAATAATGTCAACATAATCTGCAATCTGCCCACAGAAATGAAATGTCAGCCAATTACACCAAATGGCAAATGGTTTTACTGTTCAAGGAGATGATTTATAAATCTGTTAGTTCAGGAAGATGACATAAAGTAGAAAATCAAAGACTTTCAGGAAAGCAAAAAAAAAAAATCAATAGAACTACTACTTTTACACATACACTACAGTAAATTGGATGATTTTGTAAGTGTTATTTTTTCAGTAGCACATTTGATCGACATAGAGCGTACAAAGATAGAAGAATTGATGTATTTTTAACATTTAGAAAGAACTATACTCAGAAAACTGGTGTTTAATCTTTACACAAAGGCAACCCAACTACATGAAAAATAAGCTCTAAAGCATTTTTCTAAGGTCCTCAGCAAACAGCCTTTTCCTTAGAATCCATCATTAATATTTTTAAAGGCAATTAAAAGCTTGCATCTGGCCCACTCTACTTAGAGTAGTAGTTGTATAGGTGTGCTTTCATAGTACAATAGTAAATATGGCTGAGCTGTCTGTAGTAAGCAGCATATATATTTACATATACAAGCAATATTTACATATGTATATTTACATATACAAGCAATTTATTTACAATAAATATTTACAAGCAATATTTACAATGTATATTTACATATACAAGCAATTTATYTWMMWTAWAYTTCCCTTTATGTCATTTTAGTTCAACACCAGTTGTGTTATACTATTTGTTAGCAACTTTCGCTACTTCCTGAAGCATCAATCTCATTAGTTGCACTAGATGCAGGAATGACGATTATCAGAAAGGGTAGATTATTGCCTTCAACAACCCTAACACATGTGAAACACTGTTCCAAAATGTCATATGTTCAGTTTATGTCACTAAGTGCTTTTTGACGGAATAAGAAAGAGGCTAAAAATTATCAGTGTTTATATAAACCAGAAGAGTTGTTTTGGGGTAATTTACTAAATGTTAACTGTAACATAATGGTAAAGTAATTCACTTTGTATAAGGAACCTGACAAATATAGCCCAAGCTCTAAATTTCAATAGGGAGCAGAGCTATTTGTTTTTTCAATGCACTACATATATTCACAGCAAATGATGTAGTTCTGAAAATCTTGCCTAATAATAACAGAACTAATAAAAGGTTTCAGCATCGTATTGATTTTTTTTTTCCTCTGTAACTGAACTATTGTATGGAACCAATGGAAAAGAAATGCAGGAAGTGCTTGACTGCATTTTCTTTATAAATAAGTCTTTCATATAAAGCAAAGAATCTTTTTTTCCTCCTGCTGGAAATTTGTTATTTTTTATCAGTGTGTTTTGTTTTAGGGCTATTATATCTTGAGAAAAAAATAAGCACAAACTCTACACATTGTGATCTTCCCAGTTTACCTTACAGTCAAACCAAAGCAACTTGCCTTTGCGGAGTTTCTACAGTATCTCTAGATGGCTTTGCATTTTGCTACATGAAGGTGAAAAAGGTTCAAAAGTTAAAATAATGCATTAGTCAGAGGAAGACTCCAGTTCCCTTTTAATGTTTTTCTACAGCATTTATAATGAATGAGTGAAAGACTGATAAAATATCCTAAGCATAAATAAATAAATAAATAAATAAATAAATAAATAAATAAATAAATAAATAACAGGTTGTCCAAGCAATGTTACAGCTAAACTATAACCTTGCCTAGCACATTTTTTGGCCACTCAGCTACTATAAATTAACTACAAGAGCCATATTCATTAATATCAGATAAGAAAGTGACTTTTCTTCCTTTTATTTTTTTTTCCCAAGACAATTTGCCCATCTTTCACCAAAAAAAAAGAAAAAAAAAAGAAATTATGGGTGAGTAGTTTTGTCCACAGTGTGTATTCACATTTTGAACACTGCCTAAAGCTGCAGTGTTCAAAACTAAATCTAATACCAGAAATCCTTAATTAAGTCTTAAGTCTGTTAATTATCTTATCTTTCTTAAGATACTTATCTTAAGATAAAACTTTCTTTCCCCCAGCTATTCCCTGGGCCTGTCCCTCACCTCTGCACTATCATGACTTATACAAAAACACAAGCATCAAACACCTTGAAACTTTCACTAAAAGAGTCAACATTTTTATCCAACAGCCTATAACATCCCATGAAAGATGAAGACTTTGACCCTTCTTCTATCAGAGAAAACTAAAATTCATATTTCCCTAAGCTTACCCTAGCTAGGGCCTTTATTCCCAACATACAATTTTTATTAAAGTGATTTCCCTGCTATCAAGTATTTTAGATACTATCTCCACTGGCTATTCTACCTTTTTAGGCAATATAAATAATGGCTACCATTACCTATATACTAGGTTTTCTAGACCATACACTTGGCATTCAATTCACCCTGGCCATTAAAGCTTATTTATCTGTTTCAGGATTGTCGATTCTTCTTATCAGCATGTATCTGAAAATTATGATCTATAATGTTCAGTGCAGTAATGTCTTAGCCCTTTTATGCTTAAGTCATTCTATAAATTTATCCATGAATCTATTACCAGATATCACACAGAGCTTTGTGTTCACAGGGCTAGAGTTTAGGAGATAAAAAAAAAGGTGGGGGAGTGGGGACGGGGAGGACTGACCAAAATCATTCACTTGCTAAGAATCCAAAATACTCATTGGGGAAAAAAAAAAACCAACAAAAAATGACAACAGATGTGAGGAAACTGAGGTATGTGGAAAATTGGAAGACAATGATAATGTCCATGGGCCAATAAGGAAGCAATGATTAACACTCCATTTTAAAGTGAGCAGGGGATCTGTTTAGTGCTAGTGTATTTCCCCAGATCATCATCCAGACCTTTACAGTCATAGAGTAAATAGTAGCAGATGTTAAGCTGTAAGGGCACATCGTTCAGCTACTATTAGGTATTTAATAAAAGTAGGCATGCTGGACAACATCCTGCCCTTAGTTTAATAAAGCTATACTGAAAGGGGAGGAAGAAGCTGCCGTTGTGTGCACTGTACATGGTCTCTTCAAACATGGAAACAAAAAAAAAGATGTACCCTTTCACAACTACTCAAATTTGACTTGTGTGTATCAGACAGGCTCCACACCTCATCTATGGATACATATTTTATCCACTAATGGCTAACACAATTGTATCTGACAGATAGAAAAAGGGTTTAAAAGCTGCCTTCTGTTACTGTGTATTGATAGAGTCTAAAAAGAGGAAAAATCTAACATTCATAAAAAGGATTTTTCTTAAAAAATCTTGCTTCTACCATTTCTTCTTCTTTAAGCTTTTTTACATGGAGGAGATACCTTTCAGAGTATAGATATCACAAGGGGCTCCAAGGTCAGCTGAGATCAATACTATTCAGTACTGCAATAAGCAAGTAAAGCAAGTATGCTTAACTAGATTGAAAATGTATTTAAAGGGAAATAGGTAGGACATAATAACTGTGAATGGCTGACAGAAATTTAAGTTAGAGTAACGGACCAATTATTTGGGGATACAACTTTGAAAACAGTCCATGGTCACCAGCTGTTGGAAAATACACACTCCACGAGCTGCTCCTTCCTCACAGTGTATTCATTAATTCAGGAGCATAGGCAGTACTGGTGGATGGGCAAATCCAAACTGCACAGCTGCTAGAATAACAAGCACATGAAATAGACACACACAAACTTCAAGTCACCTTTTACAGTTCCAATTAGACAAAAGAACCAAGCTTTTTTTCTTAATGAAGAGAATTCCTGAAGGGAAAGCAGCATGCAAGGAGAATTAGGATAAAACATTTATGAAAAGTCCTTAACTTATTAATTAACATTTCACTGTGTTTCTGACTTTTTTAAAGTGTTTTAAAGGCTTCTAGAATCAAGAGACTGCACTTATTTGATAAATATTGACCGAAGCATATCTATTAGTTTAAACATCTGGCATTTTCTGTCTTAATCCTGAGACAAAAAGAAATTCGCACATGAACAAGCTTAACCTGTTATGCCTGTAGCTGCTTGGGCAAAATCCACAGCCCTGAGTTGACCATAAATTTCCACATAGTCCACAAGAAAAGCTGACTGTCAAACGCCCCTACTCCCTATTCTTTATACGGCATATGTCATTAAAGCAGTAGAGCTGGAATTCAGTTAGGTGTGTTTTCCTGTGCTCTCATATAGTTATAGTGTATCTCTTGTGCAAACCTGATCTCCCCCTCAAAATCGTGCTATGCAGAAGCAAACTACCTAAGAAACCAGAGGTACTGAAAGGCTTGAAAAGTTCCCTTCTACCTGCTTTGCTTCCCCTCCAGCAAATCACATAACACTGCTAAATATAGGACAAACTTTGGAATGGTGTGGATTTGGCCCTTCAGAAAACGGGAATCCAATATTCAGTCCTTACCAAAAGACACAAAAAAAAAAAAAACATATAATATTTCATATATGGAACCATAGAGGGCATTATGGCAAAAGCTCTCTCATATGCTTTTTTTTTATTAAATGAGATCCTTGAATATTGGTGCATGAATAGTGTTGCATGGATTGGTGCAAAGATCAGTTTTATAAATTTCTTATTTTGGTGGTACAAAGGATTTTGTACCTCCCAACAGAATTTGGTGCTACCTAAAACTAAAAACATCTTGAGCATGTGAAGAGTGTAACTCTGCTGACAGAAATAAAGTTACCTAGTCTGCTTCTTCATTTGCCAGCACTTAGAGAATAAAGATTAGCTATGAAATTTAGTACCTCAGTCCCATATAACAGAGTAAAATAGACAGGCTAATAGGCTTACTAAATAACTAAGGTTATGAGCTTCTTTAAGTATTACAAAATACACATACACACACTAGCTTTTATATGAAAAAAATATAGATGTTTCAGCACTATGTTATGCAGTTGCATTATTTTCAGCATCAAATAGCTAAAATAGGCTTACATAGCTCTTGTACCCTTGTGGCCAAGAAGGCCAATGGGATCCTGCCCTGCATCAGGAGGAGCGTTGCCAGCAGGTTGAGGGAGGGAATCCGGCCCCTCTCCTCAGCTCTGGTGAGGACACACCTGGAGGACTTGGTACAGTTCTGGGTTCCCCAGTACAGGAGCGATGTGGAGCTCCTAGAGAGGGTTCAGCACAGAGCAACGAAGATAATTAAGGGACTGGAGCACCTATCAAATGAGGAAAAACTGAGCTAAGCCTATTTAGCCTGGAGGAGAGAAGACTGAGAGAAGATCTGATCAATATATACAAATACTTGAGGCGAGAATGTAAAGAGGATGGGGCCAAACTCTTCTCAGTGGTGGCCAGTGACAGGACAAGGGGTAACTCACACAAGTTGAAACATAAGAAGTTCCATCTCCACGTGAGGAAGAACTTCTTTCCTGTGAGGGTGACGGAGCCCTGGAACAGAGGGTGAGCCCTAGAGGTTGCCCAGAGAGGTTGTGGAGTCTCCTTCTCTGGAGATCTTCCAAACCTGACTGGATGCCACTCTGTGCCACATGCTCTGGGTGTAGCTGCTTGAGCAGGGGGGTTGGACTGCATGATCTCCAGAGATCTCTGCCAACCTCAACCATTCGGTGATTCTGGATTATGTCACACTTAGTGTAGGGGGAAGTTACTGGGACACTGCTCAAAGACAGACTTGAATCATTGTTAAGTTTATAGTATTAAGTTAAGTTGATGTTGCAGTTGTTGTGTTTAATATAGGTATTGTTAAGATTGTTGCAATTAGGGGGAGGGGGTGTTGCTAGGGCTGGCACCTAGCAACTTCTGGAAGGATCGGCCTGTTGGTTTTATGGTTGTGGGTGTTCCCCCMGCCAATCAGGCTGTAGGAAGGGAGGGCTTTAGGAATCTCAACCAATGTGGAGTGAGGGGGGGCCCACCCTCGCCCTATCATTTTGAAATTCCTAGTTTGAAGTTGGGATATAAGTTTCGTTGTGACTTTTAATAAACGGTTCTGCTTGCATGGATTCTGCCTGCCTGTCTGCTTCGTGCTTTCCCCTCACCGGCGTGGTTGGTGAGTGAATGAGTGAGCGGGTGCCCAGCAGAACCCCTCTCTCTTCCCCTSTATTATTTTTCCCCTCTCCCTTCCTGCTCCATCCCTATTTCTCGATCCTTGGACCCTCAATCCCCTGCCTACCCCACCGCGTGCTGGAGACTGAGACRGATCGGAGTTTTGYCTCCAGCGGAGATCTTGCCGGGGTCGGCCGACACGGCTGGGGGTTTGACCTGCCGGGTGTGCTCAGCGTGAGTAACCACCCCCCCACCGCGTGGCCGCCTCCTGCACTTAGTCAAATCAAATATCTCTGCATCCAAAATTAATTTCATAGAATCACAGAATCACTGTGGTTGGAAAAGATCTTTAAGATCATCAAGTATAACTATAATTTCATCAAGTATAGCTATAATTTATACCCTAAATAAATTAGAATCATCTAAAAGTTACCTCCTTATGTCCTTAAGGTTCTGCTTGAAAGGAAAATAAAACAGTTCTGACATATGAAATAAAAATAGGAAAGTGGAGAGCTCATTGATATACATCAGAAGGCTCAAGTTTCAACTCTAGAATGTTCAAGTTCAACTGCACTAAGTTATCCTCAGAAAAGCAACTCCTGAATCATTTTTCATGGACTTACTTCAAAAGCTGCAAGATTAGATTATAGGTACAAAATCTGGCATAAAACTACTCATACCCATAACCGTCCAAGCTATTTTTCAGTATTAACTCCATTATATCTCTGATGTATTTGTTTGTCACTGTTTAAGGCTATATCTGAGTTATTTGAAAGTGATTAATCAGATTCACCACTTGCACTACTATTTGAATAATATTTACTTTGCTAAATTATTCTGTCAGAATATTTAGCAACTGTCAGAGGTATTCCAAACAATGCAAGATAAATATATCAGCCAACAAATCCCCATAAAGCAATTAGAAAAGCAATTAATGAACAATAAATCTCAGAGCACAAAGCAACTGCCTTGGTGGTGTGCAAAAATGGGATTATTTATTTCTAAAATTTCTCAAAATGTCATCCAAAACAGGCAATTTATTTTTGTGGATGTACCTCATCTGTGAGATATACCTAGGACTCTTGAAGCAGTTGAACTTGTATTCATCAGATGGAATTACTGCATTTATGTGAAATATTTTACCATTTTAATCACGTATAGAAGAGTTCAAGAGGTTTCTCAACAATTTTGTAGCTTGAGTAGGTAAAGTATTTACTAATTTTGACAGAAGTACTATTGTACTTGCTTATAATAAACATGACTGAGTGTATTTTTCCCCATGATCTGCACTCTTCATTTTTTTCTCTTACAGGAGATGCCATAGCCAAGGAAAGGATTTTGCATTAAAGTCTCTTTCAGTTCTCAGTCTTTCAACAATATTTGTAGAAAAGAGCTACACAATCAGGGGTTAGCAAAAGTAAGCAGACACCATTTCAATAGAGAGAGTCCAGTGAGGGAGAGCCAATCCACATATGAACCTCGGGCTGTTGCTCTGCTGAGAGGTAACATGTGGCATATGTGAGTTTTAATTATGTAGACAATTTGTTATGAAGCTGCATATTGAAAGTGATTAATGTGCCAAAGATTCAGACATAAGAAGGTGGAACACAAATTAGTTCATCTCTGAATTTGTATGATTCAAATTATGTATATTTTCATATATTATGTATGTATAGGAATATCCCAGTTCTCTAAAGAAAGTTGTGCGGACTTTTTTTCTAATTTGAATAACATAATAAAAACAGTCTGTGACTTTAAAACTCTAAAAATATGAGTCAAGTGCTCTAATCTCTAGGACAAATAATCACTTCTGTGATATGCGTCACAGGTATGATCATAGCATTTTAGTGTAGTTGGAAAGGTATTTTGAATGCTAAAGGTTATATAACTTTTAGTTTATTTAAAAATAAGATGTAGAAAGCTTGTTTTAGAGTAGCTAAAATTTATTCTGTAATTCTATTATTAAGAAAATATATATGTTAACAGCTGATTCTGTGAACTTCTTTGCTTGAACTATATAGCAATTTTTCTTTACTGTTATGAAGACTAAATGGGGTCTGATTTAATACCAGTTGAAGTCAGTGGGGGAAAAAATCTGATACTTAGCAGATATTAAATCTGACCCTGTAATAAATACGTTGTGCAGGGCCACATTATTATGTGATATTCTCAAGGCTACCATTAATATTAGGATTTTAACTTCCAGATATCCCTGCAAGAACAATGAAGGGAAAGGTTCCCCCACGGGAAATTCAAAACTGGATTCTCTGACTGGCACACAGCAGGAACTGTTGCTCTTCCTCATTCTAAGGACTACAAAAAAAAAAACCCAAAACCACAGGAACCTTAGTCTGAACATCAGTTTCAGCAAATAATGTGTACCATGAAATATGATCATAATTAGAGGTCTACCTTAAATTCTTCCTGTATGTCTTATCTTACTTCAATGAGCTGAAATTGAAGATTACATTCAGCTTTTTGTAGAACATCTTCCCTAACTGCTTCTGAGACGAACTTTTTTCAACCTTTTGCTTCCAAAAATAATATAACATCTAAAGTTTTGAAAACAAAGGAGTCTATCCATTAACACAAACGCTAATACAACTACAAATATGACTTCATTCAAATCAGCTACCTACACTGATACAAAACATGTTACAAAAATATGTTACAAATATGTATTTGCATGATTTCCATTCCTAAAAAATAAATTAAAACCATATGGTATATGACTACTTAAATTCAAGAAAAGAAACATATCATTAATTGTTTTCTTTGGTTTTGAATAGTAATTATTTTCTTGGGAATGATTTTTTATTATTATGAGAGAACAATAATAGACAAAATCCTAGCAATGTCGATGAAGGACTCAGAAGACAATCAAATATAATTTAATGAACAAAAATACATTAGAAAGAACCAATGCCCCAGAACTGCATATCATATGCCATGTTGATATAATTATTTTTTGTTAAAAATACTCTAGATGGTTGTAATAGTATTTAGCATCATATTTCACATTATACATAAAATCAGAGATAATCATTTTAACAAACCCAAGTTTTAAATAGTTCTCACGTGATGGTTATGTGTTCTTATTACTTACACCACTTCAAAACTGTGGCCTTTTATATAATAACCAAAAAGATGAGATTTACTTTTGGGGTGCCTCTGTTACGACAATTCAAATACTAAATCTAGATTTTTACAGTATATCATACTGAACAATAAGGCACAAATTTGTATGTATTCAGTACTTTTACATTTTACCTCTATTTTTACTTGCCCTCTTCATGGAAAATCACACAATATAACTGCATCTGTCCTCAACAAGATTAAAGCATAAAAGCCCATGATTGCCCTTTTTTTACCCTTTGCACAACAACAGAAGAGATTTTTTTCCACTGTCATCATTAAAGAATAATATTCTTTCCTTCACAGACTATACTATACAAACTGGAAAAAAATATTCTACCAACATTTTTAATAAAACTGATATATTTTACTATTAAGCAGTCATGACATTTTGGCAATAAAGTCTTTTTGCCTTACATTAGCAGTTAGATTTCAAGCCACTGTGCAGATAAAGTATGTGCAGATCTTTATGTGCTTTAAAATTAAAATATGCACTAACTTAGGTCTTCATATCAAATGCAATATTGCAGAGTCATAGCTGGTTTAGAATATGCTTTTTGTTACAGGAGAAATAGAGTGATTGAACTTCTCAGTCACCAGAAAACTAATGGAGAAGAGCAGAATGCTTCCAAAACAGCATATGCTGCTCCTTTATCAGCATTTCTACTCTCCGCAGCAAAGCAGCCTTTCAGAGGAATTTTATGAGATGCATAAATGGTGCATTATTACTGCCAGGAGGAGATATGAAAGGAATGGTTGACACAAGTTAGGTCTTTTAGGAGACACAGAAGAAACGGCAGTATGCATTGGACCTGGCCAAACTATGTGAGCTTGAAATTATCACACTTGAGGCATATGTGTAAATATATACACATACACGCTTTTTAATAGTCTCTGGTTTACTTTTCAGGTACACCCAAAAGTTCAGGTTACATTGTGTACTCTCAGGTTCTTAGAAGGTATAATTTTGAATACTTTAACAAGTATATATTGCTGAGTGCTATAGTGTGGAAATAAAATACTCTATTTCATCAATTGTCTATAAAAAAAAAAGAATTTCCAATAAATGTTTGCTGTGTGTGAAAAAGGCATTGTTCTGCTTTGAGCCATCTCTGAGTTGCAGTTATGGAAATCATAGCATCTGTGACAGTTACATGATGAAATATTCTCCAAACATAACTTCCTCATTCAGCTGTTTCTATAAACCAGTCACAAGTATTTAAATTCTACTGATTACTCAAATATAAAGAAAGTTTTGAAAAGTAGCACAGAAAATTTCTGTTGGGAGATGGAAGGCAAAAGAAATTAAAAGAAATATATTCATGCATTGTCATGTTAGAGTTGAGAGAAAGAGGAGGGACATGAAAAAAGAACAAGGACAAAAGAGTGCAGAAGAGTTGCACAGAACTGGACAGAACAGTTGAAAAACAAAAGGCAAACATGGGATGAAACAAGTTCCCTGTAAAATGTGATCTTTTATCTGGGACCATTTTGACTGAAGCTGTAATAAGCACTACGTCATACACAACAATTACTATAAAATAACAAGTATGTAGGAACTACAGGTACAAAGAAATGCCTATGAAAATTACCTGGAGTGGTTGGATGAATACAGATGATCCAAGCAGACACAATATAGAGTCAAAGAAATCTCCATCTTTGAAAAATATGCTTATGCACCAGAGACAAGGTGGAGTGATGAGATGGACATAACTGCAAGGTCTTGTATTTGCACTTCGGCTAGTTTTAAATTAGTTTATTTGAATTGAAGTACTGTGATTATGGAAGAGCAGAATTGTTGTCCTTTTAAAACAAAATACTGTTTCAATTATATATTTAGAAAATTAGATTTCATTTTAAATTAATTATACATCCATAAATTCTCTATAAACAACATACAACTTTTAGAAGAGTAATATAATTGAAGATAGAAGATTGAAGTAAGAAAAAGAATTCAAGTGCTTACTAATAAAATTTATAAACAATCAAGACTGAATTTCCAGGCATACCATATTTAAGCTGAGAGATTTTGACACTAATAGATAAAACAATTTAGGATGAAACCATCACACCATTAGCTAAAATACTAAGCCTGAATTTATCACATAATTTCATGCCTGAGAAAGTTTTGCTCAGCCACTGTGGAATGCCTGCTCCATTCTCACACTTTTGCAGTCCCCTTCGAAGATTAAAAGAAATAATAATAATGTGCCAGAAGTATCTGGATTAATATGTAATTTTCATAGAAAGAGACGACATTTACTCAATAAAAGTATAAATCTCATATTTCGTGTTTTTAGGTTTTCCTTTCCTGCTGACCACTTCTCTATGCCTGTTCTTTCTCTTGTCCATTTCCTTTATCTCTCCCTTCCAAAGTTGTTGAGATCCTTCAAACTAGTGTTCTCAATGTATTGCATTTTTGACTCATACAGTAACTAAAGGTTCCTCATTTTACTCTTCAAAGCATTCTCAGTGTTTTGTTCTTCTGTTTGCACAGGCGCAAAGAACAGAATTTCTGAATTTTTTGTTTTAAATAATTCGTTGTTACTCAATAAGGTCAAAGGTATCTCAGAATTAAAATTACCAAAAAAAAAAAAAAAAGGTATTTAGATATATACCTGGATTTGCACAGCTACAAATAAAACACACTTCATAACTTTTGTCACTGTGCCAATTGAAAAGGTGATACATTTTGAAAGAATGTTGAAAAATAATGTCTTTGCCAACATTATCATAAAGATGACCCACCAAAAACATCTAACTTGACAGTTTATCATATTCATATTCATGATAATAATTGTAAAATTTCTAATTGAGAAGCATCAGGAAACAAACTAACCCACAGGAAATTGCCTATTTTCTGCCTCTCTCCACTTTTGTTAGAAGGCAGACAGAGATAAAGAGCAAGAAATTGTGTTCCAACCCAAACATTATACTTCAGTTCAAGTCTATTCAAATCATGCACAATCTGTCTTGGTAGACTCATCACAAAGTCTATGTTGGTTTTGGTAAGATGAAGTTTTATTGTGAGAATGGTCTCTTGCTCAGAAGACCAAGGTCAAGAAATATATGTCTTCATCGCTAAGATACAGAACAATCTTTATCTTTCTTTAGTACCCTTACATACCATCACAAATGTTACACAGATGTTACACAGATGTAGAACAGATATTTACAGCCATGGCCATGAAAAGCAACTGTTTCTCTGTCTGCACAGAAACCTTTCCAGCAAAACAATATCAACAGCAACATGTCACTCAGTTATCTGACTGCCAGCTGGTGAATACTATTGAGGAAGACTTTAGCACTGCCCTTTTCAACAATCACATGTTAAGCACAGGAGAATTTTACTGCCTGAATTTTACTGACTAAAATTTTGACCCAGATCTGCCATAGACGACACTTCATATAGCACCTGTCCTCTTTCATTCCGAAGGATTTCAGAGCACTCTTCAGTAAGGCAGAATTTCTGGAATAGGTATTCAAGAAAACATCTTAAAAAGCATTCTCCAAGTGGAACCTTTGACACTAACCAGACTAATTTTATTTTCTAAACTACTGGTTAAGAACAGGGGGAAAGTGTTCTCCAAGGAAAATTCTAAAAATAAAACAGCCACAGAAGTTCAATAAATCTGTAACTGCTCTTTCTAAAAATCAGCCCATAGACCCATGAAACACTGTAATATGAATTCTTTATTTTATGTTAGTATATTTATTTTAAAAGTCTTAGAATTTTAAATCCTATTTTATTTCTAAAAGAAGATGTAAGAGCATGTCTGAGATATATTTTCCTCTCTGCAAGGAAAGATGCTTGGAATAACATGGGTTTACTTTATAAACCATCTTTGAATTATATAGTTTTGATCAAAGTGATCTCATCCACATGTCAATATATCTTCCTGTGCCACAACCCTGAATGTGAGCAAACTTTGTTCATTACAGCTTTGGCCTAAAGTTTCTTCCAGGATATCACAGTCCTTGCACTCACTTGAGACATGAAAAAAAATTCACCATTTTCAGACAGTAAAGACTGAAAATGCTCCACTGCCCTTCCACACTGTGCAAAACATGCTATACCCAAATTGCTAAGCAGATAAGGCAGCCTTTGATATTATTTATTCCACAAGAAATTGCAGCATTCCCACCACATATAACATTTGTTCTGTCACAGTGCTGTGCAGAAGCTATTCTCCTTTACAGTAGTAATTTCCCTACAACTCAAGAACAGAAAGGCAGAGGAGAAGGACTATGAGTAAGAGGCTTGATACCAGGGCTATTTACTTTCCACCTTGGTCTGCAGAGATCAGCTGATCCCTGACTGTCAGCCACCATTTCCTATTTGGCCCTCCAAATGACTTCATGGTGGAAACCACCTCTGTACGCATCACAGAACCTCATTTATGGAGACTCATGGACTAATTTCATTGTGTCCAGGGTTATTGTAGGGATACACTGTGACCAAGAGGTCACATGATTGGCCAGCGTACGGGTCGCAAAGTAGGGATTGAGGAACTGGCTGGGTGGGAAAACCCCCTGTATCGGAAGGTGATTGGCTAAGGGATAACATTGACCAGGATTGGATAACATTGCAAAGTCGCTATACGATTGGTCGCAAAGAGCTCACGGGCAAGGCACGTTCAGATGCTGTGGCATGGGAATGGGGCACAGCAGGGAATCTATAAATACCAGACGATCATTCAATAAAAGGTCTTTGGAGCACCTAACCGGAGAACTCTGCTCCTCAATACACCTGCAGGTTATTTATCCCCCTTTCTTGAGGACAAGTGACAGGCTAGATCTGGTGTATGCAGTGCTCACGAACATCCAAACAGACTGTTCAGGAAGACCGCCTGCCATGAAATAAGGACTAACAAGGAGAAATGCCGCTTGTCTTTGATCAGTGTGAAACCTCTGGGACTGTAACTCTTAGAGAACTTGAGTTAACTGTGTCCCTGTACCAGCAGCTTAACTCTCAGCTTCACTTTCATCAACACACTGCACTGCCAGTTTTGACCACATACAGACATATGGCTACCTGGTGCTCTGCCAGCTTACCTCTGTCAAGAAGTAAAAAAAGCTTCTTGATGAAGTAACAGGATATCAACCATTTTAGACATGTGTGTTTCTTCCTGGTCATCACTCCTCCAAAATATTTGCCTCTCAAATCCTGAATTCTAAAGTCTGTGCCACTTCTGGGAGTGCTTTCAGAAAGGCTTTCTCAGATATATCTGTGCAGTGTGTAGTGATATACACTTCTCTCCATCTGAGTGTTTGCCTTCCTTGTGCAGGAGAATTAGCACATGCTGTGGGTGTTGCCATGTGGAAAGCCCCCCACAGTACAGTAAAGCAGGACAGGCAGTCCCACCTGCCCTTCAGAATAACAGCAAAGGAGTCCAGTGCAAAAAAGCCCCAATCAAGAGACTCAAGGCAGTGTGGATTGTGCTGTGTTACCTTAGGCAATGTAAGTTTGACAGTTCTCAACTTCCTGGAAAATGTCATAAAGATAAATATAGACATGGTTTCTAATGACAAATATTTTGATTGCAGTTGCTATGCTGTCAAACGTGCTGTAAGGATAGGCACAGGGAGGCAGTGCTGTAGGAAGTTGTTGATTTGGTCTTTACAACTATAGCCATTGAAATTGAACCATATACGGGGGTGGGGTGGGGGGAAAAGTATAGCCCTTAGTGAGCTCCTTATCAAGAGTAAATAATTATATCAACTACAATATCACAAAGCTTCATCCCAACCAAGGTAACAATTTATTGAATTGTATAAATACATTTAATGTATCTATGTATTAATGCATTAAGTGTATATGTGTACATGCACACACACTTATGTATATTTAATATAAACTTACTTTCAGAAGTCTTTCCCCAGCATAAATGTGTGATGAAAGCAGCCATTAGAATCTAACTGACAATGAGACAATGTTAGGTAAGTATAGCCTTTCTACTTTATTACTGTTAATTCTGGAAATAGTGTTAAGGAACACTTAATATAATAATGTTTTATTTTAGAGAGAAAAAAATGACCATGAAGTTTCAGCTCCTAGACTCCTGAATTGTTGAAAGAACTTTGGGTTTACACAAATATTACTAAGGGCAGTTGTTGCCTCTAGTTATTTCTTTCACTTTCAGAGCATTAAATCAGACCTTTTGATGTTAAAAAAAGGACATGACAAATGACAAACATGACAAATACTGAGAACTACCTTTCATGGAAGCGAGTAGCAGGTGCTCACCAGCTACCAGGAGCTGGTGTTCCCTGAAGGCCAAAAGCTATTCAACAAAAGAGTAGATTTGAAGAAAAAAAAAAAAAAAAAAAAGGCTATGAGTGAGGAACTTCACAACAAAATCATTGGTATTGAAATAAACTTGCAAACAAAACTGCAGCTTAAATCTCAGGTCAACATGCTTGTTCTTTGCCAAAGCAATAATGATGATAATGAAGTCTTGGGGTTTTTTTTTTAGTAGTTTCTTTAATACTTTAATTTGGCAATCAGATCTCATAGTAGCCTTGCAGCTCTCCTGCAGAGTGAGCTAAAAGTAGTTCAGCTTAGAAAAATGTGTTTGGAGCCTAACTTTAATGTTATGTTTTAGATAATACATTTTTTGCAAATGGAATCACATTACTCCACTGACATAAAAGAAGTAATCAGCTGAACTGACAAAGCATAAAGGCAGGAACTGGTGTCAAGTAGGTTATTCTTAATGGATCTAGCATGCCATTCTACAAAAAAATGCCATTTGTGACTGGTGTCATTGATATAACTAATTGCTAACCAGGAGTCATGCCAATTGCTTGACACAAGTTAGGGTCAAAGCCAATTGTTCATGGGCACATGCTTATTCATCTGGATATCAACATTTTTTGTGCCCTCAGGTAAACAAACAGAATGTCAGCTCCTAGAGAGCTTATGAATGAAGATATGATGAGCGGATAAATGAGGGTAAAAGAAACAGGCTACCAAATTCTTTTTAAACACTCAAAACCAGTGGTTACTTCAAGTAATGTATCTTAAACTCATCCCATAAGATCACAACTTCATTGGCAAGAAGATATATAAATACAAAGAAATATTTACTTAAGTGTTTGGAGTGTAGAGTATTTTTAAAGGGGGTGAAATAGGTGTAAATTTCTGCCAAAGTGAATTGTTTCTACCATTTTTGCTGCAAAAGGGACTAGGAAGTTTGATTTGGAAATCAACATGCCAGTTACAACTGGACATCTCTCATACAGTGCTACACAGTAAAAGAAAGTGCTCCAAAACTTTGCGTCTTAATCTTCACTTCTCTGTACCCATACAGAAAATGAAATGTATTCCTTTTACAAATTATTACATAGCCTTTTTATCCTCTGTTTTCACCATAACAGCTAATTTAATCAAAGATGTGCCCTTCTTTCTTTCTCCTTTTCTTATTGATTCTGTCAGGTTTTTGTAAAGGAAGATGAAGTCTTCAAATTATATTTAATGAAAATTCAGGAAATATAGAGGAGGCGGAGACATGCAAAAATCACAAAAGCAAGAGATCCAAGGCAATTCCCATCTCTAATGAAAACACCTTCTGCTTTTAGAATATAAAAAGTTATCATTAACTGTTACAGCATATTAAGAGTGGTAGTTTTCTTTCTAAATGTAATTAAATGCTTAAGTAGTGCTTTTTAAACTTAGCCAGCATGTTTGTCCATACAAGAAGACATACTTTTCTATACAATTTACAATTCAATATTAAGGTTGCCAACTAGTATTTCACATCTTGTTTTTGATATTAGAGTACTCCTCTAAAGGTGTTCATCAATAAAAAAAGTTGACATTTGAAACAGGTTATATCAGACCACTTTGACCGTAAGTGTCAATATTTAAAATAACAGTTCACTATCAGGGAAAAAAAAAAAAGTCAGAGCCATATGTTATTGTAGAAGTAAATAACAGAAAATGTTAAGTATGTGTAACTTCATCAAGTGTAACTGCTGTGTTACTTTAACAGCAGCTGGATATCCACTGTTTATGAAAAATGTCAGTTCTGTGTTATAAATATTAGATAGATGTTTATGAAATGGCACAACCATCCCAAAATTACATTTAGGAAGGCTGAAATCTTCTTCCTGAATGCTTAAATGCTTAAAAGTGTGTTGTGGAGCGCAGGATAAGCATGGGGTTTTGGTTTGTTTTTCATGTTATAGTTGAGAGATAAGCATAGTTTAGTGTTAAATAAAACTTGACATGACTGATCCGAATGCTTTCTAAACTACCTGAAAATGGGAATTCACATAAACATGATAGTTTGATTATTTAGACAACCGACACCAAATATTGTATGTACTAGAGATTGCATGCAATTTGGAAGAAAAACAAAATCAGGAAAAAAAAAAAAAGAATCTTTGTTTTGGCATATTTTATCTTTTCAACATAATATAAGTATGAATATTTAGTATAAAAACATTTCTGATTAGCAATATGTTTTTCAGTCAACATCTTCGTTATGAAATCACTATATAATCCAAGTAATGGAGCTCAAGAACTTAAAGTCTCTGGGAAAAAATATACAAATGTAATCTACAGCTTGGCAGATTTCCTATTAAAAATTACTGTTAATAAAACAAAAGCAGCATTTTCTTTTACTTAAAGTCCGATAAAGTTCTGAACAGATCCATTCCCATGGATAGCCGTAAGAAGAAAAATATTGCTTATGAAAGCAAGGACAGGATATAAACAGAATTATCATTGTTTTTCTGTGTTAAATGCTATCTGCTGAAGCTGCTTTCAGACTAGTTTTTCAATTGTAAGACTTTGAAACTATTATGCATAGGGATATAATAGGAATGGAAGTAGTTTGTACTGAAGTGCAGCTAGAGACCCGACAAAACAAATTGTATGCTTTAAACCAATATTGCTGTAGTGTATTTAAACCAGCACTTCTACCGTAAACTACCTATTTAAGGACTCATGGATCAATTTTCTTTTCCTTCAATGTTGAGTTTTAAAATTTAAATTCCCTAGATCTTCCTCATTTTAATCTGTAGCTTTCACATTACCTGGCTGAATTGTTCTTTCTGTGTAGGTTGATGGGATAAGAAAGCAAATATTATCACTATACAAAGCTATATATATATATATATATTCTACCACAGCTAAAATTACTTAACCTGGCGTCTGTTATATCTGAATTAAAAAAAAAAAAAAAAAAAAAAACCTTGCCTGAGGAATAGCCAAGGCTAAATAAATGTAATACTCAGGAAAAAAGGAGAAGTACAGCAAAGCCGGCTATAAGAATCTGTTTTGTTATTGCTGACATATTACATATCCAAAAGGAAAATCCATCATAGCAAACTTTCTTTTTTATTTTGTGGATAGGCTACCAGAATCTGGAAGAAAGGATATCTTTCAGCTCCTCTTATAAAATAACTGCTCCTTTTCAGCAGGAAAATAAATTTATAACACAATTATAACAAGGACTATGATTACAAAATTCATTGTTACATCCCAGCAATAAAAATTAATTGCTATTAAAGCAGGTACCTGCATCAGCTATTACAAGGTATAGCTTCCTGTTGTCAAGTTAAATAGACTATTTTTGTTCTGAAATAAGTGACTGGACTATTTTTTCTACTGACAGAAAAATTGTTCTTAATCCTTCCTTGAATAACTAGATGAATACTGGATGCTAGTAGGTAGCTTTTCATATATATTTAGGTGCAACAATGGACTCCAGGGAAAAGGTAATTTAAATGGAGCAATTTTCTATCAGTGTGTTTCAATAAATATGTATTTTATATATATATATAAAGGACTTGCAATGAAGTAAATACAGAGTTAGGGGTCTCAGGAGGACATATATCTCCTTCAGCATGTAACATTCATATTTAGTTTGTTATGCTAAACATTTGGCTTCTGGTCAACCTTATGAAAAATAGTTATTAGCTTATTGCATAAAGGTTTTATAACATTTAATATAATTTTTTATGTATTTCTAAATAATGTTAAAGCAGATACTGGCAATTCTTAGAACTAGCAAGTGGAATTCTTGAATTCAGTAATTTTCCTAGTCACTTGCTTCCTAGGTGATGAGCCCTTCAAAATACCTACTATGCTTCACAGACTGTCACTGAGGGAAAAATCTGTCTTATATAACTGAGCTGTGACCTTTCTCAGCTGGTTAAATGGGACAGGATGAACGAGATTGAAATTGTCCCTATCAGTCATTCACTCCACCTGGGATGTGAAGAACTTTCTAGGAAACAAAAGAATTGTGAAGTTATTTGAATGAACTAAATATTTGTTTGCATTCCAACTATACTATCATACTTTGAAGGTATGAAGGTGAAACTACTTTGAATATGAAATTTCTGTTCAGTCAAGGCATGGTATAACAAACCACTACTTTTAATGAGTAGTCTTCTTTTCTGAGGGCTGGTTAGCTAAATCAAAGCATTTTTGTCTCTAGGCAATATAATATTGAAAAGCAATGAAAAGGATCTCTGATGTAAAAAGAACTTGAAAAAGCCCCATTTTCTGTAGAATCAACATTCAGCTAATTACCGCTTCATTTCAGAGTCACAAGGACAAAATAAAGTATTGACTGTCGACTTCCATGTGTTTTTACATACTTTTCAGCTAACTCAAAAAACCACAGTCATAGCTCACACATGCAGAGAGCATACAGATTTCTTAAAGCATTATAAAAACTTAAAATTTATAAAACTCATTAATCATGAATGAGTCATAATGTAATCATTTCCTTGACCATTTGCATATTTATTTAATTACTTTTCAACAAAAAGTAATATATTGTTCACTGTAAATAAAATATTTACTTTATATACCAGAACAAATTGAATTGAATAATAGGTAATAAGAGTCATTTACACAAAATGCCGTAATATTTCACATTCTTGTCAGTGGAATCAAAACCTTTTTTTTTCTGTTATTCTCTTTAAATAAATCACAAGGGACATGTCACATAGTAAAATACTAAAGGCTTTTTCTTTTGATGTCATGTATCTTCTCAGTGAGATTCAGGTTACCTGCCTGCCGTGGAGTATGGGAACTTTAAAAGCAGGAAAAATATTGCAGTCTGGATTTCTGGAATGTATTTCCAGGCTATGTATGTTCGTGATTTATAGCTAGTACAAATAGAATCTGAAATACTGAAGAGAAAAGAATAAAATTCATTCTTGCAGGCATACATACCTACCCTTTTTTTTCATTCATCTGTACTTTGTTAACCCCATCCTTGACCCCAATTTCCTAATCAGAGAAAGTGTACCCATTTTTATAAAGGAATAATGTTTCTTTCTTAATCTGAGCAAACAGAATTAAACATCAAGGTAAATGGCCTAATATAACTATTTCAGTCAAGATTCTCAGTCAGAATTACCTAGCTATGCAACAGAAAATTCAAAAATCTATAATTTAGAATATATTTCTGTTCTGTTGAATTGTTGGTACTGTGTCTAGTTTGATATTCTGATGGACAAGTTTGAGATCATTACAAGAAAGGTCAAAGATAAATATTTGTAAATATATTTAAAATATATATCTTCACCGTATTAATACGTGCTCCTTAAGAACACCTATATATAAGTTGATCACTAAAAACTACTAGAATGGTGCTTAAGAATTTAGTATTTTATTGTTGACCTATTACTGCTCACTTCACAGAGTAAGAAGAAAAAAGGAATATTCA
This sequence comes from Eudromia elegans, assembly GCA_003342815.1. Classification (NCBI taxonomy): domain Eukaryota; kingdom Metazoa; phylum Chordata; class Aves; order Tinamiformes; family Tinamidae; genus Eudromia; species Eudromia elegans. The sequence goes on along the minus strand of PTEX01000296.1, from coordinate 203,894 downwards.
GATGTATCTATATTTTTGTTAGCATTTGATACTCTGCTGCAATCTTAAAATTTTCTTGAAGTGACTTGTCTACAACTCAGTCATGCAAAGTGAGTGACTGTGACTGAACATCATACTAGATGCCAGTACATTGACTTGAAGGAGAGGTTTCTGAAAAGACACCATGATTTTTATTTAGGCACCACTCTATTTCATACCATGATGGAGGAAGTAAACCAGTTGTTAGCAAAACTCATTGGTGATGCCCAAAGGTAAACTCCAGCCCCTCATTTACAGTGCCATAATCAGCATCAGCAGAGGTGCCAGAATAAGATCCTAAATTAGTGTGTCAACACTGGTTTAGGAGAAATGTGTGAAGATATTTAAAAAAAAGAGAGAGAGAACATGGAAGACAGAAAAAAAACAAGACATTTTTAGAAATATCTCAAGATAGTGAGGGAAGAGGGGAGAAAAGAAGAGCGAGGAAAGGAATCAAAAGAAATCTAAATGTTGTCTGATCTAACAGAGACTTGTTTGCACCTCCTCACTAGAAAAAAAAATGTTAACGGTTATGTGCAACATACAAAATCGGAGCTCACACATTTTGTGAAGAATATGGAGAGAAAACTCTAACCTTACAGAAAGACGAAGTGGATGACTGCCTTTCTTTTGTGTTCAGTTATATTCATGCCCATTATTTGATTTTTTTCCTGAGTAGTGTGATTTTGATTCAAAGCCCCTTCAAGTATATAACAGCATACCCATGAAGTAAAGGTTGTTAAAATTTCCTAGTTTTAACCTATTTTCAGTATTAGATAAAAATTTTCACAACAAGATTTTGTTCAAACAGATAATCAGTGTATGCATAGCCTTTCTTCACTGCTTGCCATAGTGGTTTCTTGTTCTATCTTGTTTTCTGTACTTCTATCACAAAAAGCTGTTAAAATCCAATACATTCAAAAGAAAAATTTAGCATAAAATGATTAATTCAGCTGCAGTATTTAGTGTAGATATAAGACACAATCTACCTTAACAAAATATTAGCTCAAACTGTTCCATGATCTAAGGAGCAATCCTGAAATGGAATAAAAAAAAAAAAAAATGGAATTAAATGAATTTTTACTATTTCCATAAAGTATATGTCCCAAGGTTAGTGCCATGCAGTCTTTGTACAAGTTCACTGAAAGATAGAATATTTTCTACCCTTTTGAAATTCTTTCATAATTCAGTAATCAACTTGCACCAAACAGATCTTCCCTTTTCATGGAAGAAAAATATAAAAATGAAATTATAAGAAAGTCAACATCTAAAATTTTCTGTTTCTTAAATTGAATAACCCATTATCAGTTTATCTGAAAGACTAGTGAAGAGTTGTAAATGAAGGTACAAATTTCATATAATGATAGCTTAGGAAATTTTGTCACTTTTTCGCTTTAATGCTCTTGTTTGCCTACTTATTATGCCACAGATTGGTCTACTGCAAAACACTTATTTCAAAAACAAACAAAAATTGAAGCTTAATTTCATTCCCCCAAAGAAAAATTTCCTATATTGATATCCTTTTTTTAATATCCTTTCAGGACATTTTACACATTTGAGATATTTCTAAAGTATTTCAAAAGATATTATATAAAAATTGCATCTATTTTATGAAAAAAATCTAAGGCTTTCTCCTCTGTCATTGAAGTTCACTCATAAACAAATAATGACTTCAACAGAAACCAGACAAAGCATTTTGAAAGATTATCTAGAATTTTATGAATGAGATTCATCTCATCCAACTTTAGCCACTAAAAGTTATTTAATAAGAGTCAGAAGTTGAATAAGCGTCTCTTCAGTTGTGACTGAGGAAGCCTAGAAATTATTTAAGAGTTGATTATAGGTTGCACAATGGTGACAGCTAAGCCAGAGGAATATTACTGGAGGAATACCTGATGGATTTTTGTCTTCTAGAAACACAGATGCTGTACCTATCTAACTAGTGTATTCCTTCTAATAAACAAATAGTTAAAGGTGAGCATAGATCAGGAATGGCTGAACGGAATTTTGGCTAGTGAAATGATAAAAATCAACATAAGTTCTACAATAGTCAATTTTGTCACCTCCTATGCAACCAGTTTAGATGAGATTAGAAGATGGCTTATTAAAAGCAAAGATCACTGGCTCATTATGAAAGTTGTATTAAAATTATTGACACTTCTCTAACAAATATTAAAGATCAAGAGAATAAAATAAGGCCTCTGAGTCAGGAAATGCTTTCATATATAAAAACAATTTAGACAGAAAATGAATGATAAACCAAATCAGCGATTGTGCCCTTTTTTAGCAGAAAGAACCACGTAGAACCAAGTAGAACCAAGCAGTAGAACCAAGCTACTTTGATCTGGCAGGTAGAGAGAAGGATGCAGAAGAGCTAGCCCTATCCCTGAAGTAAGGACCATGCATGTTTCTGTGGTTCACATTGCTGACACACTGAACAGCTTTGATGCACTTAAAAGAACAAAGTCCAGATTTTTAAAATACGCCGTCACCAGCAGGAATCAAAACGGAGACAATAGGCAAGCCTTCCCTGGAAAAGCCAGTATCACTTTCATAAAAGATCAAGGGAAGCAATTTAGGAGGAAAGGCCATGCCCGCAATTTGATAATATACAACATTACTGAGTTATTTACTGTGCTTGAAAATAATTATGACAGAGTAATTTTTACTTGCTTTCTGAAACCAAATAGGTTACACAAAGTTGTGTCCATTTTTGAGCCAAATGATTACAGTGATACTCTCTTAAAATTACAACCTAAGAGACTTACAAATGTAAGTTGGCAAATAGAGATTAACTTAAAATCAAATGAAACTTGGTCTAAAAAAAATAGAAGTTGTTTAAAGTGTATTTGGCAGTTGTTGCAATCCTACTTGTAGCCTTTAGTGATGTTTTTGTTTCACATGGTATTTGCTTACTTGATATTTAGGAAGTAACACATGGTAATATGGCTCTTGCTCCATAATAACTCCCCAACTCTACTCCTACCTTACGAAGATAAGAATCTTCTACGTGTAAAACCCTCCCATTAAGTTTTATTTTACTGCTATCTGAATGTTTCAGTTTTGCTCAATATTTAAAAACACAATACATCTCAATACATCTAAATAGTCTATCTTCTCTATTATATTACTTATGCAATAATTGTTCTTATGAATAAAATGTTACTTAGCATCAAACGCACTTTATAAGCAAGTTCACCTGCTGAATACTTGACATAATAATTGGCTAATTAACTCTCCTGCACAGCCCCTGAGGAAAGCCTTAATATCCTGGCCTTAGAGAGAATAGAAACATGGCAGGAAAGACCATCAACATGTTTAGGGTCACTGGAATCATCCTTGCCAGAGAGAAATTAAAAATGAGTTGGCTCTAACTCTGTCCTGTGCTTAGACCGTGCCATTCACTAATGAAAGTCTGTGAAAAAAACATTTAAAATCCAGAGCATATGGTATATCAAAACAGTTGTTTGCAGCCATACCTGAAAGAACAGCTGTTGGAAAGGAAGGAGCAGAGGGTAACAGACTTAATGACAGAGATTTAAATTAATCCATTTTGCTCAAGGTTATTAGTATTACTACGATTGGCTTAAATAATGACTTTTAGCATGAAGTTAAAATATCTTACAAACAAAATGCCTGGCATAAAGCAAGGCACAACATACCATAATACCTGGGTGCCCAGGGATAGCTGAGGGTGCTCTGTGTTTAATAGGCTATTGTGGCCCTGGGAGGTGAGCCTGCAATCACGTCGTCTAACAGTATACATCCAGCTGCATTAAAAGTATCAGACTTTAAAGATGGAACATATGCATTAAAATTCTTGTATTTTCTTTTACAGGATTGAAACATCTATTATTGTAAAGAAGGAAAAAAATCTTTTAAATAATCTGCTTAAAATCAAATGAGGCCGAATAGGACTTCTTCATGTTTCATATTTCCTTAAAGCTTTTATACTGCTGTTTGTTCCATATGAACTCCATGAAATGCAGCAGATCATTCATGGCTAAAAGAAGGAAGAGTTTCTGTTGGTGAAAAATAAATTAGAGGAAATGCCATATTGACAAAACTCCCTTTTTATCCATATTTCTTTTTTTTTCCAGCACAGCATTGATATTTTCATTTTTTATTCTAATTTAATAAAAGATATCAATATTAGCCAAATTACTTCTCCAAAGCTAGAATAAATCACATTTTGAAAATATAGATTTATTCTTTGCAAATGATTCCAATAAATTTAAGCATTTTTGGAAAAGAAATTTTATTCATTTAGCAGAGTAAAGAACTAGATGCCGTAAGTTCTCCATACATCTCTACTAGTGACCTACTTGTTTGAACTGAAATATTTCGTCTGTATTTTCTTTTCTATTTACAGTATAATACTTATTACCTTTCTTACTTATACATTACCCATAGTCAGACTTAGCTTCTTATTACACAACCATGTAGTGCCTAGCACAATGTAGCCAAGGCTTTAACTAGGTTTGTGTGTCTATCTGTGTTAAAATGAAAAAGTCTTGCCCTATGGGTTAGATAGTATAAATAAGAATAATAATTTAAAAATATATCAAGTGTCAGATTTAATGAAGATTTCTTAAACTTAAATTGAATTTTAAATTTAAATTGAAACCTGAATTTCCAGGTCACACATATATACAGTGCTGCCATGGGAAACTGTGCTGCTCTTTCTTTATAAATAAAAACCATTTGGTTTGTTTCCTCATTTCAGAGCTTACAAACAAGATTAGTTGGCTGTTGTCTATAATTCACATAGTTTTAGGTTCACATGTTTAGTAAAATCCTTTGCAAATCATTTGCTGTGTTCAGTAGGATCTATTACAAACTATATATTTAAGCATGAATGCATTATGTTTAAAATAAGTGACTCTGAAAAGCAGTGTATAACACCTAGCAGATGATAACTTGGTGTACCATTCGCATTCTATCACTTTTGCTTTTTATTATTCCAGGTAATTCTAGTTGTTGAACCTAACTGTCCACAGAGTAGTTTATGCATTGGTTCTTTGATGCAGTGACTTTGTGGTTACTGTATCTGCATTTTTTGCTCTCAGTCTTTGTCAGTATGCCAATAAAAGCTTGATGAATAATAAACATTCACATCTGTATATGATTTAACACAGAGACAATTCCCACATTTGACAACTAAGTGCTGTCCTTGCAGGGTAAGATATTTTTATAGTAAGCACAACAAACCAACAAAGTAAAAAGTACACAACACCAGAGTCATGGATAGTTAATACATCCAGATCACTCGTCAAAAGGAAAAAAAATGAGAAATATATCTCATACAACCCAAACAACATGATCCTATGGAAGACTTTATGCCTATGAGATGACAATTCTTCATGATGATGTATCTTATCCATCTTGGATATCACAGCAAGTCACCCAGCCTCGGGAGTGCCATCTACTTTTTTTTTTTTTTTTTTCTCCTTGTGAAAAGGAATGTTTTAAGCTGCATGAAGATAGGGTGCAAAGCTCTCTGAAATAGGTCAAGTGTCAACAATTTGCTGATGGCTTGGCAAGATGCATCAGCTCGTTGGAAGCGGGAATATGCACAGGCCGGGATTAGCAAAAGAAAGAGGGCAGGTTCACAAAGCAAAGAACAAGAGGCAGGAGATTTGAAGGGGAGTCTGTCAAGAGCATCAGGCTACTAAACTACTAGAAAGGCAGTCTGATATGACCAGCTGATGACAAGTAAGTAGTAGAAGTGTTTGCTTCTTCCTGAAGCAAGTGTAGACTGCCACCTGCGCAGTAAACCAAACTCTCCACAGCTCAGCACAAGCTGAGAACCTGAGCTCCAGAACACTGAGCAGAGAATTTCCTTGTGGTAATGTACTTGCCTGAGACAATCACTGGAAAAAATACTGGAAAAAAGAAAAGTCTCCCTTTTCTAACCCAGATGGGAGTGGCAGTATGTGTAGGATGTGATGGAAGTAGCAAGTTTTCTGCAGAGAGTCATTGGATACAAGGACAGAGAAGTTTTAAGAAGAGGGATAGTAATGATCACACTATTCTTGTCAGTATTTTTCCTTTATAACTGACCGTTGTGGGGGGAGGGTATTTTAAGTGCATCCTATTCCCCTTTTTTAAGCCTTGCCTTATTGTTTGTGTCTTTGGTTAGGGCTCAATGCTGAACTGATGGCTTGGGTTGCAAAACTCTTTCCTCAATAACTAGTTTATCCTTCCTGGCCAGTTAGTCTTCTCACCTCTTTTGTAGATTTCCATAAATATTAGTTTCCCTTTTTCCATTATTTACCAAACCAAACTAGTACAAATTTGAGTTATGCCAAGAACAGTAAAATCAAATGTGACTGAGTGGTTTTCATGTCAATATTTTATATACATATATACAAAATGAAGAGAGATGTTATGTATATTTTTGTATTTTTCAAATATATTTTTCTAAACAATGACTCAGAAATCACATCCTGAAGAATCCCAGTGCTTCAATTAGAACTTTGAAATAAATTCTTATGGTGGAAGCATAGGATTGCACTGAGCTGCATGACTTGAAAGAGCAGTAATCACTATCCAAACATAACTTTCTAGCATCACCAATGAGGGGATCTGCAGGGCATTCCCAAGAGCTATTGATAATCCTAACTGATAGGTAACTGGTAACGGGAAAGTCAGGTTAATGCTGTATATTCAAATCAACAGATAAAATAAATAATAAATACACTAAATCTAATAATAAAAAAAGAACAATTCAAGTTTTAGTAAGACTGAATCTCTATCTCTACAAGCTTCTTTCCTGCTTTGAGAACTGAGGATGAACCATGCATTCCGCTGATGTTTTATGCACCTGACCTTTGAAAGGACATTGTTATTTTAAAATTACTTTTTTCTAAAACTTTCACTGACTCCAAAATCAGCAAGCATAGTAGTCTACTGATTAATTTACCATTCAAAATAGCCTATTTCACTCTTTATAAAGTAAGAAAAAGCTAGATTTATAACATTCCATTTTCTCATTTGACTGACTTTTCAGTTCCCTACTCAGCAAAGTGTTTCAATTATCATATACTCACCGTTTCATCAAAAGATTCAAGTACAGAACTTTCTCAAAACCTAAGCGTGATCTCCAGAGAAAATTGCTTAACTTCTATTCTTGCAAAACCTTTGTCAACTTCCAATAAGACATGTAACTGTGCAGTTATAGAAATAGCAATAAAAATGAGATTTTCAAAGAAATAGAAAAAGCAGAGTCCTTTGCCTTACATATTAAAGAAGAAGAAGAAAAAAAAAAGGAGTTACACAGCACAGGCTGTGTAAGTATGGTTGATCTAAACCTTACCAGATGGAATGGCTTTAACTGATTTCAATGAATCTGTGCTTACTGATATATCATGTGAAGGTCTCTAGGGATATCAGCAATCACAATAGTATAAGAAAGGTTTTGAATTTGAAATTTCTTGGCATATTTGAATTACAGCTCATGAAAGATTATAGAAAAGTCCCTCTTTTTTTATAGTCTGTTACATTTCTGAATTTTTTCAGATATAAACTACATTCTGATAGGAGGCAAAATTAGGTTGCTCTACGTTAGTTTCTGAGTATGAGTCTGAAAACAGACTTTTTCTTTCATTTAACAACAAATAATAAGTTTCCATCATAAAGCATTAATTAAAGAATGACTTAACCTCTGACATCATTTTGTAGATTTATCCTAAAAAAGAATGACCTGAATACATTTCTTATCTTTGAGAATTAAATGAATTATGATTCATTATGATTTTTCCCCAAAGGCGATACTTATTTTCATTTTAAGCAAATTCAGACAACAGAAGTTGTTTAAAATTCCAAGCAAGGCTTCTCTGTTCCCAGAATCTTTATCCTTATGCCTTCTTCAAGTTTCAGGAAAGTCTGTTTTGAAGCCTAGAGTCAACATCACAATCCCCATAGAATAGCCAAACATGTGGTCCTTTGTTTTCTTTCTGTGACATCTGTCTGACTACTCTCTCAACATTGCTAGATCAGTGGGGTTTTTTTCTTTATTAGCTAATAAAATTGAAAAAAAAAAAGTGGTTATTTAACATATCACACACTATAATAAATATGAAACCAAAAGAATAAATGCCAGCATAGAAGCTATTCTGTGCAATCCCAAGTGCAATGAGATGGTAAAGACTGATATTTTGAAACAGTCTTTGACTTCTTCCCTGTAATATCCCTACAGACCTATTTCCTAAAATATACAGTTAATTATTCAGCATGTCCAAACTTAATGGAAACCCAAAACATCATTTTCAGACTTTAGAGACTGAATTCTGAGTTCAGGTTACATTTAATTTAAAAACAAACAATCTGTAGGTCTCTTATTAAGTGTCACAATGAATAATTTATTTGTCATAGGCAGTATGATATCCTAGAACCAAATCTATACTGCTAAAATTCAAATTACAGCTTTACTCTTTCATATTCCAGTTGCTACAATGTATCTGAAAGAAATGAAAGGGACTTTGCAGCAACCAAAGACATAAAACAGCTCCTCTAAAAAAAAAAAGAAAAAGCTAAAAGCCAACACTGGTGATTTCAATTTCTCTGATGTGAGAATAACAAGACAATAGAGATGGAGCTTTACTATATATATCAACAAAAAAAAATGCAAGACATTTATTATTAGATCAAAGTTGTGGATTTTTTTTTAACTAACTAGAGTTGTGGTTGGACTTCACTGAACACAGTAACATTTTTAGGACCTTTTTTAATTTATATTAAAGCCTTGTTCAACTATTGTGAAAAAGTGAAGTGGAGAAAAGGAACAAAGGAACAACAACATAAGGAGAATTAAGCACAAATATTACTCCTTAGAAACTTCACTTAGCTGCCAGACAAGAAGGATTTAGAAAGTACAGTTATATTCTGTGTCTGCAGTCTATTTAACTGTCCTTATCCAGCTGAAATTACCATTCAGAAAAAGATATGCTATGTTAAAATCATATATTGTATTTTATTTCAACGGATAATTTACATATATCTCTTAAATTTCAGAAAATCACATTACTCGACAGTGTATCATTATTATTTGTTAAATGAAGATTACGTGAAGGTCAGAAATTGAGCCTACAGAGGGTGGATCATACCTGAAGAAGGTGCCTTCCTAACGTTCAATTGTAATCAGTTTCAGAAGATTCCTAAGTTTCTGCATCTTTCTTAATACATCTTTCACAGACGACTTGTGTTCACAATGTTTCCTTAGAATACAACATTGAATTTCTACTGTTATTTGCTAGTATTGTGCTTCAACTAAAATGGTATGGATAGAAATATAATATTTCTATCTATGTGTGGGTTTCAGTATCATATAATTTTGACAGAAACAGATAAATATGTGGATTTTTAAGAAGAATTGCAGGACATCTGTTTGTCATGTGATATTTTAAATTAATAAGACAGAAAAATTACATCTGTGTCCTCTTTAAACTTAGAGGCTCAGGCTAGACCCTTTAAAACTGTCACTATTTTCTTGCTACCTGATGAAAATTCCAGTCTCAGAAATTGACCCGGCTCAGACAAGGATATCAGATCCTAAAGTTCATATATCAAACAAAGAACTAACATTCAAGTGATATATTATTGAATCTTTTCTCATGAAATTAAATCCCTTTACTGATTTACAATGAGTCTTCTGGAAGACATAGTTGCAAGAGACAAAATAAATTCCTCCACTTTTTTCTTGAACAATGAAGTTGTTGAAGCAACTGAATGATCAAAACTGACTCAAATAATTGAAAAGCAAGAAAAACACAAGAACAAAGAACCCATAAGTATTGGAAAAGTGTTGATCTCCCAGTATTTTTAATAACTGTGAAGTATGGGCAAAAAAATTTTTACTTTAAAAAGGAAAATCATTGTGAAAAGACTACTAAAATAATTACAATGGAGTGTAATGCTGTAAAACTATGCAACTAGACCAAGCCTGAGCTGTAAACAGAAGTATGTAAGTATGGTCCTTGGTGACTGTATTATATCCATTTACATAGAGAAATAGATTACATTTTTTTCTGTAGTGAACTATAGTCCATTTATTTCTCTTGCTCTTCAACAATAAAGTATCTCTTTTAAGAAAAGAAGAAACAACCTCTTTTTCTCTCAGAAGTCTCTTCTCAGTTAACTAGCAAATGAGACAATGAAAAAAAAATCTGCTAGCCTTACACATCCACAAAGAAGGAAAAAAAATCAAGGAGATGCTCAACAGCTACACTTGAATAAGTGTATTACAGAGAACAAAGTTGTATGCATTACTGAGGCTATTGAGGATAAAAACAGAAGTTTAATTTGATACTTACAGACTCTTCTATACTGAGGATAATAGAGGTGTAAAACTTCTCAGATACTAAACTGGATGGGCAGTATTAACTGTTTATTTATATATTTATTTATAAATTGAATGCATTTACTATGGAAATGAAAGGCACTAAATATAGAAACATATCATTTTTAGAGTCATTTTTATGTCACAAGTGCAAGCAATGCTATACAGATGTTAATACCACTTTTTTTTTTCTTTTTTTTAAGGATGAAATCCTACTCTAATCTATTCCAATGATGTGCATAAGAGTGGGAAGATGGAGTGAAAAGGGGTGATGGGATTAACACTTCCAGTAAGTAATGTTAAACATACTCTGGAGTAAAACTAAGATGCAGTTCCCTCTTAAATGCACAGGCACAATCAGGCATCCCAAGCAAAACAATTTCTCCCCCAAATGGAAATTAATTTGAGCTCTAACTTTCATTTACACATTTATTTATTTTTATAGAAGAAGTTACTCTTTTGAAGTTTTGTTGAACTTGAACCAGAACAGGACTGGCCTGACTTTAGCTTCAGTTAAACAAAATGAAACAATATACTAGTTAACTCCTCACATATCATGCCACCATTCAAATATAGCAGAGGCCATTCTTCGCTTTTTTGGAAGAAATAGCACAAATTCAACTGTGCCTGCAGACTGATACCATAATCACTGTAAAACCTAGCTTAGGTGGTTCTTAGCATCCAAAGGGGAGGATTTCATGGCATTGCAAGTCAGTGCTTTGCCTCTCCTGTGACCAACAGCATTGCATGCCCTCAGCCTAGAAAAGGTAGCTAATTGTGATATAGCCACAGGCCAGATGGAAAGGTTGAGTTTTCTTGCTTTCTTCAGGCAAGATGCTGAGCTTCACTGTTTGCCATTTCTGTGGAATGATTTTGCTAGGCAAAAGTCTAGATGCTTGTAAAAACATTGCGCCCATTAACTGCCAAATGCAGTGAATCTACCTTCCATGGGTGGTTATAACTATCATCTAATAGCTGTCATTTCACAGAATTGTTCTAAAAGGGAAAGGACAGAAATATTAACAACAAACATGCAAATTGCGGTCCATAACTTTTTAATTGTCAATTCTTCTAGGAACACTTTTTTTAAAAAATATTTTTCTACATTAATAAATGAGAATATGATTACTTTTGTTTTAGGAGCTGTTCATTAAGAAGTTTTTTTTTACAGCAGTTTTGTGCCATAAATATCCTTTCTGTCCTAAGCAGGAAGAGTAAGGAGTATCCCTAGGCATGCTAGACACCTTGACCCAGCTCAGTTTATCTGTCTTTTAGGTGAAGCAGCTTGCATACTGGTATGCAAGAAGCCAAAGAACAACATACCAACAAATCCCATCTGTCCTTTTGGCGCAAAGCCTGTCAGCGGCTACGTGATGTTGGTACAGGAACAGATTGTATATACATGATTAATTTCATACCTGACAAATCTATATGATAGGTCATGTAGGGCCAGAGCCAAGGAGTAGGGTGCATTCATGCTCCTCTTTCCTTGGGAAGACCTACCACAAAATTCACATCTTAAAGTCTACATTTGGGAACAGGCTTTAATTTGGGATGAATTCAAGCATAGGTTTGAGTTCAAGTTTAAAACACCTCCCCTAAAAATGAAGAATTCTGTATGTGTCTATTTTAGTTGATCATTTAGTGTGGGGTCTTTTTTTTTTTTTGCGTTTTCTTAGGGATAGAGGAACATGAATACAATTTTTTTCCCTTACAGATGCTAGATGGGAGGGGAGAGGGATCTCTAAATAGGAGAGTCTCTGGATGGCATTTATGATCGCCATATATCCAAAGGAAGAAGTCATGTAGCAATATGTAGTACTTTATCACCTATGAAAGCATCTCCTCTGAAGAGAATGGGGAGGAAAAAAAATCCTTAAAAAACAGGATTCCAGCTGACAAGATAAGTTGTTTAGTTAAAAATAAACTGACAAATAAAGAACGGCTCAAGCATACTTGAGTCTGATCACTATTTTAAATTGGGCAATTAATTCTTTTATTTGCACTTGTCAGAATTGATTATAAAGCAATGGCTCTTTCTTTTTAAGGGAATAGCACTTATGATGTAAACTGTGAAGTTGACTGGAATAGCTGATGAATATAAATCAGAAGGAAATTAAGTTGGCTTTGTAGCAACTACTAGTGCCATCAATAAAGAAACTGGCTATTTGCATTTCTGATAAAGGGCAACTTATGCTTAGAAGCACTCATTCCAAATTTTTCTGTGAGAGCAAATCAAATATCCAACTCACAAGCCTATCTGGGTAATTTTTGGAAATGGTTAGAGGTCGGCACTGAAATTCTGAGTAAAGCCAAGAGTGGCAGTGACTAAAGAAACAATTTCCAAAATGATGCCAGTTCTCACTGGTCAGATAGAAAATCACACACTGTTTTAGAGTTCATGCTAGGGCACTTGACATCATTAAACACAGATCTAGAGTTTTGTAATAAGTGGGATAGAAACAATCTGCCCCAACTTTCTTTTGTCCACTATATTTTTCTGACATTACTAGAAATAATTTTCATCCCTTCTACTACCAAAAGAACAAGCTGACTCAGTCCTCAGTCTGTAGTTTTCAGATTTATTCCATGATTTATGAAAATACAAACCAAGTAGAAATTAGGTGGGGTATTTTGGGTTGTTGATTTGCTTTGGTTTGGTTACATTTAATTTCTGGATTAGCTGAGAGTCCCAGAGAAGATAGAGAAGATAATTACAGTTTTTATTACATTTCTTTTAATGTATATATATACAAAACACACAACAAATGACTGTAGAAATAGTGATCAAAAAAGACATGGGTAAATAACCTTATCATGATCGGACAGTTTGTAGACTAAAGAGATTAAAAATATAATCAAATGGAAGCTTTGTTTCCTTGGTTTGAAAGACTACGTAATTTTGAATATAATTTTGAAAAGCAAATGTTCCCAAATTTAGATGCAGTTAGATGCAGTTGCATATTTTAATCTCCTTTATTAGAGTGCAAACATTTCAGTCATGATAAGGTCATACGCAATCATTCATTCTGCAGTCATTAATTATGTATTTGATATAGTATGTGCACTCTGAATAAATAAGTATAAATATTCTTTATAACCCACAGAATCTCCCACTCAGCCCTGGTGGGGCCGCACCTGGAGTATTGAGTGCAGTTCTGGGCTCCCCAGTATAAGAGGGACATGTAGCTTCTAGAGAGTGTCCAGTATAGAGCAAAAAATATGATTAAGGGACTGGAGCACCTGTCTTATGATGACAGACTAAGTCAGATGGGCCTGTTTAGCCTGGAGAAGAGAAGAATGAGAGGAGATCTGATCAATATGTATAAGTACCTGAGGGAAGAATGTAGGGAGAAGGGGGCCAAACTCTTCTCAGTGGTGGCCAGGATAGAGGTTAATGGGTACAAGTTGAAACACAGGCAGTTCCATCTCCATGTGAGGAGGAAGCTCTTTCCTGTGACAGTGACAGAGTCCTGGAACAGGTTGCCCAGAGAGGTTATGGAGTCTCCTCCTCTGGAGATCTTCCAAACCTGCCTGGATGTCACCCTGTGCCCCGTGCTCTAGGTGCAGCTGCTTGAGCAAGGAGGTTGGACTAGATGATCTCCAGAGGTCCCTGCCAACCTCAGCTATGGGGGTACGCAGAGCCCATGGCAATCTATGAGTCACTGAAATGTAGAACTCTGGGTCGTTAGGATAAAAAGAGAAACCAGGAAGGTGGAAATCCCCTTGCGGGATAAATTTAATAGGTTAAAGGTGCCTTTTGAAATGATTGGATAAAGGCATTTAGGGCTCTCGATGATTGGTTAGAAGTTGCTCAAGGAGCTCATGGTTACCGTGTGAGCACCTCGTCGAGAGGGTGTGGGGGTCCTTTGTGAGCCTCGCATTAAGAGGGGGCAGGGTGTGTTTGTAGGAGGGTATATAAGCCAAGGTGTGGGTTCAGTAAAGGACTTTGTTTCACCATTGAGGACCCCTGCTCCTCAATACACCCACACTCAGCCATTCTGTGGTTCTGTGAATTGGGAAGGGGAAATATCATGATTTTTGGAATGATTTGGGAAGGGAAATATCATGATGTTTCCATACGTTATTTATTCAGCCAAAGAGATATAATAAAAAACTAGTAGTGGAGAGTGCAAAATTGTAAAAGACCTTATTTATCCAATTATTTCAGAATATACATGTATAGGTATAGGTTATAGGTGATAGTTTAAAACAAGTGATGAAAGTCAAAGCTGGTGCGAGTGCACCAGGTATGAATTTGATATACTATCTTTACTCTAGGTAGAGCTTATAGTCAGATATCCCCAAATGTGAACAGAGTGGAAAATAGAAATGTATTCCATGAAGCAGTCATACTACTGTAGGAAAAACAAACAAACAAAAAACCCCCTTAAAAGTACACATCTGCAATTAGAATACTGAAAATTCAGAGCACTGAAAATCTGATGTATTAATGTTATTCTGTGGTCTGATAGGTGTCAGAATCAATTAAGATTTCTCCTACTTGAAGTTCTTTCTGAGAGTGTCTAGAAATGAAAGACGCGCTCTTTGACTGCTGCTCATTTGAAATTGGCATTTTCATGTGACAGATGGTGACCTTATCCCCGTACTTTAGCAAAAATGATTTTTATTAAGCCTAAACAAGTGTGAACAGTGCTAATTTCCTGCAGCAGGCAGAATTTGAATGAGAGCATATAATGATTGCAAGAGTCCTTCCTCACCATATGGAAAAATGTGCCTTATGCCAACACAGTAGACTACTAACAAGGCAGTACAATTACATCCAACTTTTCTTTTTATCAATTGTCATAAAGAGCATGTATATTTTAAGAACTTTGGGAGCTGCTAAGTGATGTTTGTAGATAGCTCTTGTCCTAAAAACTAAACATGTAACAAAGCTCCCAATCTGTAATTTATCTCAAACTTTCCTGTCTTTTTTCTACTAGTCTTCTATGCATATGTTGTGGAGGACTTCTCATCCTTCTATTAAAATATACATCTTTCTTCTTCACCTTGTCTCTAGCAGCTGCTTATTTGTGTAAAAGGAGGCAGAGGTAATAATATTACTGCGGACCTAGGTAACAGAATCTGATTGCATACAGAAGTCAATACTACAACCAAAGTCAACCCTTTCCCTGGATTCTATCCTAACCTTTGGCATACGATAAAGCATGCTTACCCTGTGAAGAAAAAAAAAAAAAAAGAAAATGTATAGACAATCTGGAGTCCATTAGATCGAGGAAAGCTAATGATGCTCAAAAAGGGTAGCCTTTCAAAAGATGACAGAAAGAAAAAACAAAGATGTTCCTGCTGAATAGATTTGGGCAGTGATTTTTCTCCAAAATTTCCTGCCTTTATCAAGATGGGACAGATTAGGATGCAAATGATTAAGAGCAATGCCCCACAATTCCTATTCAAAAGCATCGGAATCCAAGATGCATGCAAAGAAGACGAGTCGATATTAAGCAGGGTCAGACTATTATCTATATTCTCAAGCTTCATTAGCTGCATTGACTAAACCATTTTTGGCTGAACTTTTCAGGAAATAATCTTCCTGAGGCAGCCATTCAGCAGAGCAAATATCAGCCCAAATGGCAAGCAACTGAAAATAGCTTTTATGAATGTGAAATTGCAGGTAACCTTAAAAATAAGCAGAAATACTAGTTCTTTAGTTTGGGAGTTTTGAGGTTTGATTTCTGGGTACTAACTAGACTCAAGGGTAATATTTGTAAGGGGAGAATTTTGCATTAATGAAGGAAAGGTCAGGAGTGCACAGGGGAAAAGAAGACACTCTAAGACATGCCTATATGTGTTTTTTGTTTGTTTTTACTAAGTAAATAAAAGAGGACTGACCAGAGAGAGAGGGGGAAAATAAAAGATCACCAAAAGAGAAAAAAAAAAAAGTTGCTTTAAATAAAGAAAAAATTAAGAGACACAAGTAATAAAATATTCATTGAATTAACTTTGCAGCCAAAATGTTAGCATTTCATATTTTTAGCTGTTGGAATTTTTATAGTCTTGTGAGATTCTTAAACACTTTTTTTTTTCCTTAGGATGTCTTTTCTTTTAAACTTCTTTTAAACTTTTTTTAAACTTTTTAAACTTTTTTTTTCTTTTAAACTTGCTGAGAGGGGTCTTCCAAATCCACTTAATGCCACATTGCCACAGTGGCATTGCCACTAGTTTCTGTGTAGCAGTTAGCAAGATACAACCACTGCAGTTGGTTGAATATAATGATGTTCTAGAATGAAAAGAGGATGGATCAAGGAGAGAGAATGATGGCTTTGATTTCTCTGAAAACTAGCCATGCAAATCTAAAAATAATTAAAGAGCTTGGTTAAGAGCAGAAATGTCATCTTAGCAAGTCTGTGCAATATATTTTCTTAAGATAACCCTTATCTAGGTCACGGACCTGAACATTGCTGAAAGCAAATAGGGCTGCATAAATACCTCAATAATTACAGAGAGAGATCTTTAAAATAACAATAAGAAACTACAAGATGACAGATGAGGGATGCTAAAGGTGACATAGACTGGCATTTACATCTTTAATTTAGGGTTTGTAAAGCAAATTGAAACAGTAGAATATGGTAGCTGTTACACAACAGTATTTCTTTTCATTTTGGTGATTGATCACCAAAGTTCCTTTCCTGAAGCCAAAGGATCTAAGTGCTTTCTTTAGAACTAAGCTGATAAATATTACGTGTAACATGCCTAAGGGCTCAAAAGGTCCTTTAAAAATGTCACTAGAACAAAGTATATACTTGGAACTAATAATAGCACAGAGAGGTTGAGTCGTTTCAGAAGTGCTGCAAGGACAATGAAAACAACCCACAGAAACAACCCATGTTAGTTCATCTGTAAATGACAAACTGAGTTCTGAAATATTGCAAAATTTGGCATGGGACTTTTTATGTCCCTCTTCCTATAGAATTAAGAAAGCTGAGACCAAAGAAGTACAAGTGAAGAAATTGTGTTTTAATGTTCAAGAGGGGGCCATAACAAGATCAATACCAGAATATGAATTCTCAGTGGCAGAATAATATTCCATTAGTCAATGATATTACACATACTTACACCTGAGATATTTGGCTTTTTTGAGGTACATGAGTTTTTATTTACTCAAAGAATTATGAGGTGTAAACGTAGAATCATAGAATGCTTAAGGTTGGAAGAGACCTTTAGAGATCTTCTAGTCCAATCCCCCTGCACACACAGGTTCACCTAGAGCATGTGGCACAGGGTGGTGTCCAAGAGGGTCTTGAAGATCTCCAGAGATGGAGACTCCACAACCTCTCTGGGTAACCCATTCCAGTGCTCTGTCACCTTCACTGTTAAGAATTTTTTCAGTTCCTATGGAACTTTTTATGCTTCAGTTTGTGGCAATTTCCTCTAGTCCTATCAGTGGCCGCCACTGAAAAAAGGCTGGCCCCAGCCTCCTTGCTCCTTGAGGTATTTATAGACGCTGATTAGATACCTTCTCAGCCTTCTCTTGTTGAGGCTGAAGAGGCCCAACTCTCTCAGCCTTTGCTAATAGGGCAGATATTCCAGGCCCCTGATCATCTTCATAGCCCTGCACTGGACTATCTCCAGCAGCTCCACATCCCTCCTGTACTGGGGAGCCCAGAATTGCACACAGTCCTCCAGGTGTGGCCTCAATAGGGCTGAGTAGAGGGGCAGAATCACTTCCCTCGACCTACTGGAGACACTCTGCTTTATACAACCCAGGATCCCATTGGCCTTCTTGGCCACAAGAGCACTGCTGCCTCATGGACAACTTGTTGATTACCATAACACCCAGGTCCTTCTCTGCAGAGCTGCTTTCCAGAAGGTCAGTCTCTAGCCTGTACTAGGGTGATTATTCCTCCCAAGCTGCAGGACCTTGCACTTGCCCCTCTTGAATTTCATAAGGTTTCTCACCACTCAGTTGTCCAGTCTGTCCAGGTCCTTCTGGATGGCAGCACAGCCCTTTAGGGTATCAATCACCTAGTCCGCCTGGCTTTGTATCATCAGCAAACTTGCTAAGGGAGCACTCCATCCCTTCATCCAGGTTGTTAATGAATAAACTGAACAGAACTGAACTGAGAACTGACCCCTGGGGACACTGCTAGCCACAGGTCGCCAACTAGACTCTGCGTCACTGATCACCAGCCTCTGAGCTCTGCCATCCAGGCAGTTCTCAGTCCACCTCACTATCCACTCATCTAATTCATACTTCCTCAGCTTGCCCAGAAGGATGCTGTGAGGGATGATGTCAAAAGCCTTGCTGAAGTTCAGATAGATGACATCCACCACTGTTTCCTCATCTATCCAGTTAGTCATTTCATCATAGGCTCTCAGGTTAGTTAAGCATGATTTCCCCTTGGTGAATCTGTTCTGAGTACTCCTGAGCACCTTCTTGACCTCCACATGTTTGGAGACAACAGCCAGGATGAGTTGTTCCATCACTTTTCCATGGACAGTTGAGAGGCTCACTGGCATGTAGTTGCTGGGTCCTCCTTCTTGCATTTTTTGAAGACTGGGACGACATTGTCTTTCTTCCAGTCCCCCGGCAGCTCCCCCATTCTCCAGGACCTTTTGAAGATGATGGAGAGTGACTTAGCGATAAAATTCGCCAGCTCACACAGCACTTTCAGATGCATCTCATCGGGGCCCATGGATTTGTGGGTATTAAGTAATACAGAAGCTGAAGTAACAAACTATCTCCCAAAAGGATGCCCCTTACAAGAAGGCATCCCTTATTTCTTTAAAAAAAAAAAAAAAAAAAANAAAAAAAAAAAAAAAAAAAAAAAAAGATGAAGCAAACATAAAAGGAGAAATGAAATGAGAAGCATTTACTAGACCCAAATTCTGATCTTTAATGCAATGGAAAGATAGCCAGGTCATCAATTTTGTGAAATATCAAGTTTTCAGAGAGAACACAACATGAAACATTCTATAAATCATATAATTATCTTTTCTAAGGCAACGTTTCTAACCTTTTATTTCAATTAAATAAAATTGACTTTAATTTTACATGTCGGTTTTATCTCTGCCTCATATAATGGATAGGTGTCCATATGACCTACACAGAGAGAAAAAGGTTCAACAGACTACATAAATGTTGGTTTTCTGGGTGAAATCCATTTCTCAGTACAAGTGAGAATTGCCTGGAAATAGCCTGAATAAATGAATATAGACCAGAACCCTTGTAGATGTATTCTCAACATTGTGTCAGGTTTTTTTCCTCACTGATCACATTTAAGGTCTAACATTAGAGTCTATGCAGAAATGAATATGGTTTTTAACTATTCAAGTCACTAAAGAACAATATATCTTAAACTGTGTATGATTCTTTAAAATTAGCAGTAATGTAATTCTGAAAAGGGATTGTAGAACAAATTGCATAACGTTTCAAAATCACCATGCCAAAGAACTGTCAATCAATTAGTTATAATTACATATTGTACTCCTTTAAAATAAATCGAAAATAGAAATCTGTCCTCATTCATATCCTAAAGTATGTCATTTTTTACTCTGTAACTTCACAAGTTTTAAATGTATGTATTGCTTTTTTTTCTATCACTCATGTATAAGACCCAGGTTATATAAATCAAAACAGGAAGACATGATATAAAGTACACATAAAATTAATATTACATTTTGTGAGTGTCTATATCGCTGTGGTTCTCTGTACAGAAAAAACCCTTTAATCCTCTTTGCTGTATATATTCAGCTTTGGAAAGCTAACATTTGTCTATTAAGGTCAGGCAGTAAATATTTAAGTGTACACAAATACCTGTGAAGATTTTGAAAAACAGCACAACAAACAGGCAGTCCTCACCATACTTGGTGAGACTTTAGAGCTGTATTCTCTCTGCAGGTAGAAATGTCTCAAACAGGAAAGTGATATAGGAAAAAAATAAAAAGGTGCTTTAAGAGGATAAATCCTCAACAGTATTAAAACTGTAAAAGAAAAATAGTTCTTCCCTTGTTGGGAAAGAACTTCAGGAAAAAAAACAGCCACTTTTATCCTTGAGTGTAACTAGGAGAACGCAGAGATAATCCATAAACATACATCCTCTTTGTCCCTCCAAAAATGTCTAGTACAGTATATTGAAGGAACTAAATTTGCTTCAAAAGGCCACAACCCAGAAGAGTTGTGCCCAGAAGAGTAGAGAAGTGCCACTTCTTTTGAAGCTTGAATTAGAAGAGGATGAATAAGATGAGGCAGAAGGAAAAAGAACTTTTTAAAGTATGCCACTGAGCCTCAGAAGTACCTTGAAGAGAAAGTAATTCCATGTAAGCAGATCTTTCCATTTATCTTTTCCTTTTCGAGAGATCTGTCCAAGCCTGAGACACTTACCAGCTCTGAACTTAAAGATAGTCATTTTCATAGCAATATTGACCTGTTTCAGGTAACATTATTCCCATCAAATCATACTTTGCATTTGAATCAGTATCTGCCTTAAGAACATTCAAAAAAATGCGAGCCATGTGAAATTATAGAATCTGAAATAATCAGAGAAAATACGTCTTTATCTGATCCATATTTTTGTTTTAGGAGTTACTTCTGCTTACTTTCTTGTTGTTGACATGCTCTCCAGACAACAGAACAGAACTTTTCAAACACTTCATAGTATAGACCATAACTCTACAGAAACAATGATTCCTTATATACCTCCTTACCTTGCTGCACAGTCCAGACTCACTCACTCATCTATTGTGAGAAATCCAGATGCTGTACAAATAACATGGTATGTTGGATGTAATTGAGCAGGAAATGTGTACTAGCCTATATACAGAATGAAGAATGTACCATTATTTTTTCTGTTATTTTCCCTTTAGGGAAACAGTAGGTAGAAGTCAAAATTATTATCTAAGCCATTAGGTTGCAGTAACAACTACAGGGTACTTCAATTGCCATTCAGCACAGGAAAGGAGGAAAACTTTCTGCCAAATTCCTTAGCGACTCGTCAAGTTATTTGCACTGGGCAGTGGATTTGGGCTCTGTACAAAGAATATAAGGTTTTACCTGAGATATAACTCATACTTTCTCAAAATTATTTGGTAGCCCTTTAAAATGACTGATTGGTTTTACTCTGTGCAAGGTACACCATCAAGAAAATAGAAAGCATCTTCATGCGCTATTTGTTACCTTTGCACACAGAGGAAGAGAATGAACTTCAGTGAATATGCCAGAAATAAAGATTCATTTCACAGTCTCTGACATTCTGGAAGCACTTCTGCTCAGCATTCGAGAGGAGAAATTGCTCTGGTTGGGGCAATATTGACACAATGAATGACATAGTGCAAAGGACATACGCAGGTCCTGACATTCAAATTCAGGCTTCATATCAGGATGACTTTACATCCACTGTTTTTGCCAGAGGAATAAAAAGTATTACAAATAAGTAAAAGATACACCAAGGAACAAGAATGTCATAGATATGAAAGTGACATTTTCGGATAAAAAAATCTGCTCCATCAAGAACAAATACATAAGTTTATGCCACTCATGACAATGAGTGAGAGAAGATTAGGACAGACTTATCTGTGGAGCTCGTTTCAGTAAAATAGTGTTTCAGCAGAATCCTTCAAGACTTTATGGCAAACCATTTTTCCTGTAGAACATTCCTCCCCCATTTTCAATTGCTGCCTGACCATGCAGGGAAATCAAAAGGAGAAAATTATCCAATTTTTGCGTGTCCCTGAGCCTGCAGGGTTCATCCTGTTGACCTCCTCCCACCTTTTATCTTCTTTTCCTTGTTATGCTTCCCTTTTGGCAAAGAGAAAGTGCAGAAATAAGATCAAGTATCTTAATTATTTTTCTCCTTCATTGTTTATTATTACCTTATCCCTGTCTATCCATTATCAGCCATTAGAGGTTATATCTCAGTCTCATCACATCCATCCATTTTAGCACTTAGAAAAGAGTGTTTTACTCAGCCAATAATATTTTGGCTTTAAATTGATCTGAATATCACAATATCTATAAACCTGGTAGTCATTACTTGTATTTATGAAGATCTGTACAAGGCACTTGTCAGGAAGTATAATTTCATAATTTCATATGATACTATATGTAATTAATGAAGTGTGGGGTAAGGGAGTAGATTGTTCTTTTTTTTTCTTTTTTTTTTTTCTCCCCAAAGGTTGCAATGAAAAATATCAAGTTTCACATTTTTGTAGAACTTGTTCCCCTGATCTACAAAGATGGCAGTCAAGAAGATTTTGAAGCACACATTACCATACTAACAGTACATATACTAACATTGATACTATAGATTTTGCAGGCCCGCTGGTATGATTAACTGTATAACTTAAACCAAATAAATATAATAAGATATAAAGCTGTGTAAGATCTAACTTCTGTTTTCAAAGAACCTGCACTTAGAAAAATTCAAATGATAATAACTGTTCATTAAAGTCATAAGCGGGTCTAATTTTCTTCACAGGAACTATCATCATTACATTCACCTCATTAAATCAAATAACTATTTTTTATGCTAGTTGTGGTATTCTTTATTGTTGTAAAAGTCCACCATTACCTAAAGACTTTTTCATAATTGTCTAGTTATAACTAATAGAACTATTTAATATTTACTTTTAATTTATGCAAATGAATGGATTTTGGATTTGCATATTCAGTTTTCCAAACAGATACTCACATTTTTTTACAAAGATTAATTACAAAGTGTCTTTAATTTCTATACAGGAGAGAGCAAACTGTCATTCTGTAGAATAAAAGACTCTCTAAAGAATTGAGTGAAATCTTTGCAACTGGCCTAACTTGTAAACACAGTAAAATGTTTGATAATGATTTCAGAAGGAATTTACAGTGAAATATTGATTCCCTTGTCTTTAAGTGACGTATTGCTATTTCCACTGGACATTTAACAGAAGTATACCATTTTATGGTTTGCAGCGAATGAGCCATGTACCTGACTGCTTGAGGATGTAGAAATGTGAGAATGCTTACCTAATGTGGTTTTCATTCATTTATATAGATATAGTAATTTTTATCACTAGCAATATTTAGTACAGTAATCTTTACTTTTTGCAATCTCCAATTTTAGGTTTTAATTAAGGTGTTTAAATCTAGAGTAGGATATTCTTAGCGTATGATACATTTCAGCTACCTCAATTTAAGGAAAAGCAGAAGTAAATACACTTCTTTAAAGACAATTTTAAAGTCCTGGCTAGACTTTTGTTGATGGATGCAATATAACTGGAAAATGCATTAACAAGAGAAAGGAAACTTGTGCAGCTGTATGTCAGATATTTTAGAAGTCTTTTTCACAATAATCAGAAGTTTACAAAGAAAAAGGAGTTGGATACCAGGGTGGAAAAAAAAATATAAAATGTATTTTAAGGACTAAGAATTAAATAGAACAAAGTAATATATGTATTTTAATATCAAGATAAAAAAAGTAAAAAAGAAACTAAAACTTCTTAAGTCATCTTTTTTACATACAAAAATTACATATAGTTCAAATTTATATTTAGCTTAGTTTATTGAAGTATTTGATTATAACTGTCAGTGTCATGACAAAAGAGTGAAATTATAAATATTTCTCATCAAAATCTAGTTCTGTAATTAACTTTAGATTTCTCTGGTCAGCAATGTATATTAAAGGCCTTTGTATTACATTCCCCAAGGTTTTGATGTCTCAGTGATCAGTGAATGCCCAAATTTCAAAATGCTTCGATATTTAGAGCTTCAGAGCATTCAAAAGAACATTTTTTTGTGATCATGTGTGCATGATTTTAGATTTTTTAGTGTGCTTGTAATGTTATTTATTTCTATATTTTATGTAGAAAACTGTGGCATACAATAAAGCTGCTTGGCATACTACAATTTACTATAAGCTTTGACAAAGCCTTTCACAGAAAATATCAGGGACCACCAGGCACCACCTGGCCCTGACACCAGCCTTGGGTCTGCCCAGGCTCCACTGGGACCCTGTTCCCTTGTCAGGGCACGAGTCTGAAAATAAAAGGCTTTATGCTAACCCTGGCTGTATGAGTGATAAATTGCTTTGATCTCAACAAGAAAGACGATTTCTCTGCTATGTATTATACCACAGATCTGCGTATGTCCTGATAATGCTAGGTTTACTGTGCATAAACTGCAATTGGAATGCACTTGTATCATCTTAGAGGCATCCAAAGAGCGTCATGTCTTTTGAGTATGCATTTAACTCAAGCAATTAGATCACATACCTTCAGAGAGGATACGATTTACTGTGCCCAGCTGCAAGATATGTGAGGTGGATGTACCTCAGAATTCAGGCTATCTCAGAGTACACATAGAGCTATTCGTATGGAAATCTCTGACAAATGTCCAAAGTCCTCAAATTCTCCCTAGGCAAATTTTCCAAAAGGAGGATGTAGCAGGGGAAATTAAGATATACTGTACTTCTAGAAAGAAAGTAACTTTCAGAGAATTGACTTAATTAATTAGTGCTGATGCGTAAACTCTTGATTTCAATTAAATAAAAGTCTAATTTACCCTACACGTTGTCTGTATATATTATGCATCTTTAAGATTGATTTGGTGGCTTTGAAGATTTTATTTTATTTATTTTATTGTAACTATTTGAGACAAAGAAAGCAAGCTTTTCCACTAGTTTATGAGAAGAAGTTCAAACCTGCAGCAACCACATTTTACTGACTACAGCATGAATCTGACAAATTGGGTATAACTGAGAGATTAATACAGGCAATTTAAAAACTGTGAGGATTTAGATCTCTAAGTGAATTCTCGTGAAAGCATAACACACTATACACATATGTGACCTGAGGCTAAAAGGATCATCATTTCATATCTGACGCATCCAGTGAGGTACGAACTTCAAGGCAAGGAAAGCATATAAATGCATGTACTGCAAATGCTTGAATTCTAACCTCCCTTACACATGCAAAGCAATATTAAAAGAAGTGGAATTCTATTGCAGCATAACTCATGGTCAAATGAAGCACAATGAATTCACTAAAATATATTTGTATATATATACACATATATACATATCTGCTTTACACTATTATAGTGAGTTCCTGTGGTGTTTCTTTGAGCTATTTCATAAGGACACAAAATAAATTAAAATATTTTAGGTGGCATATCTGAGAATCAGTTATTTACCTTGGTGCCTTAGGAGGATTGAGAGCCTCTGTAAAAGCTTAAATAAGATCTTGTGTTTGAAATGCTGACACATGAAACAGCGTATCAAAGAGATGGGCACTGCAAGGAAGTTATTTTCCAAAGTGAATTTGACAGATTCAAGATTCAAATCACAATCCTAGCATTTCAAGCTCGTCTCAGGCAATGTGAAGATTGATTGATAAGAGTTCTGGTATTATTCACAAGTAAATAACACAAAGAAATAACAATAACAGTGAAACAAAAAAAAATCTATCATTGTGTCCAGAAGGCCATAAAATACTAAACTTCGTAAAAGTAATTATGGTGTGTGTTCTTTACACTTAGGATTTTGTGAAATTAATAAAATGGTACAGACATCAAATACTGAAGCATCAGGAAGCACTGACAGTAATGTCATGAAACAAAAACAAACAAAACTGAAGCACAAGGATGTTACTAGAAAGAAGTTAGGAGGTGGATGTATGTTGTGTACATCTCGGGAGTAAGACTAAGTAAGTAGTAAGGAATTTAAAGTGACTAAGAAGTCACTTTACTAAACTTCTGCTTAATTTAAATAAGTAGATCTTATAATGAAGTAATGATATTAAAAAAGTGAGAGTTATATAGTGCTTGCAGGATACAGGTAGACATGTAAGCAGGAAACATACAATCCAAAAGCTGAGAACCTATACTATAATTGAATCTTTGTTTAAAGAACCATATGAATAATAGTTAGGCCATGATGGCTAAATCATGTAACAGTTTCCTCTTAATTACTGAATCATTTATATGAAACTATTGTGGCTGTCTTAACTAATCAAGAAAACCTCCCTTTACAAAATGGCTAATTCAAAGCAAGAGAAATTCCTTTTCTAGCCTTCTAACATATTCTGCCTACAACTAAGTTAAACCTGAGCATGCTCTTTTTTCTCAACATCTCACACTATGTTGTTTGTAAAATGAGTATAACATGTTGCAAGAAACTCTGAACACTACTTTGTTGTTTTGTTTTTCTATAAGACACAGACAACCCAGGTTGCAGACTGATGAATGATTAGGAGGTATAGAACTAGACAATGAAAGCATTTATTCCCCGTAGCAGTCCTACAGAGATACTGAATAACTGCAGGAAGCAGACTGGAGCATTGGAAATTTCTGCAGACTCTTATAACCTTACAGCTGTTCACCACTGTTTTATAGTGTCAGAAACAAACATAAAGAAGGTGGAAAACAGAGCTACGTCCACCTCAATTTAATAAATTTACCCTCAAATCCCATTCAGTGATGAGGTCCAAGGCTGGAGCATTCTCTCCACTGCATCAATACCACAAGGCTTTAAGAATGCTTAAGAGACATATATTTGATTTGTGAGCTTCCTGAGGTACCCTTGGATATGCTTCTTTTGAAAGGGTTTAATACAGCCAGCAATGACTCTTCTAGAATATGAACTACCTTCAAGGCACCTGAGTGCTAAACATCTTACAAACCCACTTTGTCGGCCTCAATAGGAGACTTACCTAATGCATGTTATCACATACAATAACCTCTACCAAAAAAAAAAAANAAAAAAAAAAAAAAAAAAAAAAAAATCCCCCAAAACACTATATTAAAGTCACTGAAAGAGAGGCCAGGAATTAAACTGAGCTGTATCTGCTGGACTTCCAATGCTTTCCCCAAGATTCTCTGCAGAAGGAGTTCACATGTGAAAAAGCAACAAGCATCAACTCACACATCTGCTCCCTAGATGTCTGCACAGTTTATACATTGAGGTTGGTTTGTTTGTTTGTTTGTTTGTTTGTTTTGTGGCATGCCAGGAGAGCCCATTTCTTCCCAGAGGGACACCCTTCTCCTCACCCAGAGACCTGAAGGAGAAATGGGAGAGAGGAGGGACTCTCTTTGGCTTAGGAAGGACAGGGATGTGTAGCAAGTCAAATAACAACATATCTGACATCAAGTGGTACATACTTTATTCCTGCTACGAAACAGAAAGAATTAAAGTTGTCAAGGACAAAACACCTTTTTTCTTCCCTCTTGAACAGGCAGAAGGAAGTACACACATTATTCAGTATCCTGAATAATGTGTTGTCCCTATTGGACAAACTCAGGACCAGGAAAAACTAGTAAAGAGAGATTAGGGTTGCCTGGGGTCTCAAATATAGGTACTGCAAAGAGAAATGTTTTTTCTGTAGAAAAGTCACCTGTTTATCCATGCCTCAAACCAACAACATCTAACCTTAGCACCAGAGAGTCCTTGCTCCTTCCAGATCTTTCCAAATTGAGAGAAAGCCTAGCTGCCAGTAAGACTTGGTGCAAAGTGGATCACCATGTGAACACAATGTCACTGTGAAGCACATCTCCCTCAGTTACGCAATAGCAGATTTATTTGCAAGGACCAAGGTGCATGTAGGAGGACCTCAATATTTTTTTCTCTACCAGGATAAAAAAGATATCCCTACACAGAAGTAAAAGAAAACTGCTAACTACTGTATCTTACTGGTACTTGTGTAACATGGTTACACTTGAGCTCAGTTCAAGTTCTCTGTGGCTGTCAAGAAAATAACATGAAGAAACATTTCACATGAGATGGGTACACAGCCTCTACCTTCAGCTACCCTCCAAGTCTCTAGACTAATCCATCTGTTTCCAAGAAGCCCAATGAGAAATAAAATAGAAGCAGCCTTACTGCATCCACCTTCTTGAGAAAGACCCACAGCTCTTGTAAATTCTTAATTACTCATTTCCATTCTAAAGATAAATACTTTGTATGTGATTGTTGTCTACAGTACCGAAAAATGGTGAACTGAAAATCAAAAAGTAGTATTCTGCACCTTCCAAAGGGAAGTGAGGACTTACTGGAACTTGAGCATTGGCATTTATTCAGTGCAGCATTCTGAAGCAGGGAAGTCAGTGCTTGAGATATTCTTTCTCTGTTCTTTCTTTCTCCCTTTCTTGTAAGAAATGGGATACCTGCTTGTCATGGTCTTACTGTTTTTACTACATGTTATTTAAACGTGCTGCTAGATTGGATACACAATCTTTGCTGTCTTTATTAGTTCCTAATAACAGTCCTATTCCACTCTCAGGGTTGTATTCCCTTAGTGACTGTTACCTGACTGCAGTTCATGTTCATATCCTTGGGGATCCCCTAAAGCAACTCTTATAACCCCAAAGTACCTCATTGTTGAGGGGCTGGAAAAGCATAATCTAAAAGATAAAAGCCATTGCTTCCAAAGAAATTTAAAACAAACAAACAAAACAAACAAAAAAAACCTCAAGCCTGAAGAGATACCTAAAACACTTGCCATTTCTTTTATTCTTTCTGGGCCAAGCTATTAACATATTTCATGACCCTGGTCCCTACTCACTGTCTTTTCATTGTTCTGAAGTTTTTGTTCTTCTGAATTTGCCCTAAATATGACCAATAAAATTGACCAACCATGAAACACCTTCCTTTTTAAATTTTGCCCTAAATATGCAAGGCTTTAAGGAGTCTTTGTGCAGGGCTTGCCAAAAATCTTCTTCAGCAAGTAAACAGATTTTAATGGACTCATGCTGAAAACAATAGGGAACAGTCCAGATAAAAATACCTGTAAGGATCCTAAACCAAAAAGATGGTTTCCTAAACCGAGAGTATACATTCATTTATATATTTGGGCACAATTCATGCCTTCCTGTTTCTTTAGCATTCTCTTCAAACAGAAATAAATGAATAAATAAATAAATAAATAAATGTTTAAGGCATTTGACTTACATTTGATGCATATATAAGCCAAGAGAAGAAGGAGAGATCACACAATATATTTACATAAGTGTTTTGCTAAAGGCTAAACCTTGCCCATTAGTCCCTTTATATTGCAAAACATAAGAAATAGTCTAGACTTCATTTAGTTACCACTCATCACCATCCATCATCATACCATCATCATCTGTGCTGGTAATGTCATGCATTTCGCAGTTTGTTATGCAGGATGACAGATTTGCAGATCACATTAACTTTAGTATAAGGACCTATGATTTACTGCCTTCCGAGCTTCCAACTTCTTCCAACAAGCAGAATTACTTTTTGACCACGCCCTGATTGTTACTAAGTATCAGAAACCACCACTGGTGCAGCATGAATTAAAGGCAGTTCATATTGTGAAAAAAAAATCTCTTTTAGGTTCATATTCTGGGAAAAAAATAGACCTAGGATTTCTCACTTGTCAATGTGCTCAGTTCTTATGCACTGGTAAAAAAAATGAGAATAGAATTTGTAAGACACCCAAAAAATTTAATACCACACATGATTTACCTTTCTGGTCAGGCCTTTTTTCCCTCCCAGTTTGCTTGTTACTTAGAATGGGCTATAAAAAATATGTATGTAGTTCTACTAAATATTGTGTTTTGAGATTACTCTCAAAGGGAATTATTTGCTTATTTGCTGTTTGCTTTTTTTAAGAGAGAACATTATTTTAGTTCTATAGCTTGCTAGCTCTATGATACTTAAATATTAAATAATCCTATATATGCCAAAAATAGAGGTATAATTTAATTATATATTAGTCGTCATGCCACAGAAGAAACAAATCTGTGAATAGTAATATTTATTTGCTAAAAATAAATATTTAACAAATAAACGTTGGTAAGCTGAAAAAATTCCAATCAACTCTAAACTTCTTTTTTTTTTTTTTCATTCTTTTCTTTGGTTGCATGCTTCACAATTCAAGCAACAGCTCCTGTATGGCAGGTTTTCCCTCCAGTCTGGAGTGCCTCAGGCAAGAATGAGTAGTCCCAGTCTACCTACTTATTCTCTTCTTGTTATGCATTATAACTTCTTGAATTTTATATTGAAAATGTTTGTCTTAAAATATTTTATTTGCAAATGAGTTATTTTTAAAACTCTGCTAGGTAACTTCTGTCTAGGTGACTTCTGGGGCTTCTGATTTTACTTGCTTTTAATAAAAAGACTATACTTCTGCTTGGGATACACATTTTCTTGCTGACCTGTGTAGTTTACTTCTGGTTCTGGCAGGTTACAGGCAAGACTGAAAATACATGCTTAGGACCTGTAATACAAAAATAATTAAGTTTTGCTGTATGAAAAAAGAGAATTACTTTTTTAGCTTTCATCTTGTACAAACTTCAATAATTTATGTACTGTTATTCTTCATTCATATTCTCTTTCTCACTAGGTACCTTTGTCAAGGTACAATTCAGCTGAAACATATTCCTTAGCTCAAGTTTTAAAATGGAAGTTGATTCCACAATGACAATACTAATGGTCATTTACTTTAATTAGAAGATAGTAAATAGGAAATATTTGGTTACTGTAACAATTAACCACTAACCATAACCTTAGGCCATAACTTGTGATATGTTTTGAAGGTTCATCCCAGGCCCTAGAGTGCTATGTAACTGTCAAAATACTGAGGTCAATATCCCACATGTCTCTTTTCTTAAACATTTTTTTCCATCATCAGTACCCTGCCATTTACAAATCTCATATTTCTTCTGATTTTCTGACTCACCAGCAACATGAACTCTCATATATGTTTTATCAGGCAACTGAATGATTCTATTATGTTTGCATAACTTCACTATCACAATGGAGAGCATTCTATCATGGAGATATGATAGAATTATTTGTGCAGGAAATTATGCATTTTCTACATAAATGTTGTTGGCTCTTACAGACCCACACTAGCCTGTTGTATATCAGAGATAAGTGGGTAGCATGGGGAACATCACACGATTAAGCAGATGCACAATAAATATAGAATTGTCAGACAAACATATTTCTGGAGTAATATGTTGATCTAGATTTGGCCAACTTTGCAGAAGCATCAAAATAAAAACTCCTCTGATCAGAGGAAAATGCACGATGGTCTTATTCAGTAACTTGTAATGTGAGGTTGCTCTCACTTGAGGGTAGTCAATTTGGGTTTGTCAAACAGAGGTACAGGGAAAGTAAGTATATCCTATTCCATTAGGATGTGCCTCTCAGCAATATTTAAGAAATAAATTTTTTTAAAAAAAACAAAAATTATCTTCATTTTAATAGCTTGATAGCATGCACATCCTACTCCTGTTTTGCTCTTCTTTCAAGAAGAGACTAACCTCCTGCCTCAGAATATATTTCCATACTTATGCAAATGCTGGTTGGTAAAGAAAGATATTAGCGATGGCTGATCAAGGATGATGTTCAGCATACGTATTTCCACATCGGTCTTTTCCAGGGAGTCACAAAGGGCTATTATTGGATAATGGCCATATTCACACTTCTGGCATTACAATGCCAATAGTAATTCTGGATACTGTTTTAACCCATGAAGTTATGCCTGGTGACAGTGAAGAAAGATTCAAATACTGTTTAAGTGTATGTACTAGGGCTTCCTGAATGTGCCTTTTCACACATTAAAGAGTGTATTGACAGTGCTGCAAAGCTAAGCTGGACTATCAGAGTAATATTTTTGTAGAATTAGATTTAAAAATATTTTTCTCTTTCATTAAGATATGTATATTATACAGAATTAATTAAACAAAGGAAAAAATAGGTGAAGCTAAATAATCTACTGATTTTTCAGTTAGAAGAAATGATGGTTTATAAAAACTATACAAGAAAACATTTGACTGAGGAATAATTAGGCATTCATTTCACACAAGTCTCTAAAATGCACTGTATTTTCTGTTATTTTCTATGCAGATTGAACACTTTTTAATGTATAAACTACGTTTATAGATAACTAAATTTATACATAGCAAATTTACATCAACTTGCCTTAAATTCTTTAGAAGGGCAGGATATGCAATGTTTGAATAAAATTTTCATATAATTTTTTCATATTAAAAACAAAGGAACTGAATTGTTTGGGGAAAAATAATACTGAAGATCTTTTGCAGCTAACTTTTTAAGGAGCAAGAAAAGATATAAGTGCAATTTTGAGGAAAATTCAGACTGATTATAGAGTTTGTATTACTCCAGGCTTTGTAGATGCGTGGTCCTGATTCAGATTTTTCACATGTATGGGACTGAGCAGATAAAATCCTGGCTATAGTGTATGGAAATAAAATTCTACAAACATGAAACTGTCTGGTGAATGCAAAAGTTTCTCAGAAATTTTGGACTAGATTTATCCCACTAATTTCAATGGAAAGTTGTCTGAAGATATACAGCATATCCCATTTAAATACCTAACATAAGATGGGATAAATCTTTGTTCCTGCTCTGTGTGGCTATGTAGTCTAAGAAGCTGAATGATGTTCTGAAACACCTAGCTATCTTTCTTATATCTCTTTACCCTGAAGTATATTACTCTTTGGCATTTTTCATAAGAATACAATCCTTTTCAGTTCCTATTCTTTCATCCAGCAGGCTCTGAACAGGGAGAGGAAAAAATATTTGGTTTTGTGTATGTTCTTTTTCTTAAAATAGATCATTCTTTCAGAAGATATATACTGAAGGTTTACCGTAGATTATCTTGCACTAAAGCAGTAGTTTGAGTATTAGTGAGTAGTATTGAGTATTGGTATTAAATAAAATATCTGTATGATAAAAAGACTTTATTTCCATTAACCTTTCCCAAGGTGAGGAATAAATTAAAAGAACTTGATTCAAAACTGATTTTACTAACATATTGCAATCTTAATGAATGTAAAACAAGAAAACATGTTACAAAGGCTCTCTTCCCATTTACATTTTGCCAAATTTATGTATTTGAGAGTTCACATTTAGGAAATCCTAGTAACAAAATCTTGTCTCATTCTATGCCACAAAAGTAGATACATAGAAAGTAAAAATGCATACTTATCTGCTCCTTTTTATGAATGACTTCCAATGTCTTATATTCAGAATATGCCATTGGTTTCTCCAGCTTGACGAACTAGAACAAATTGTTTCTGCACAGAGTCAAACAATACTTTTCCAGAGAATAAAAAATATTACTTGTAACTGTTGCAAAGATTAGAATGTTTCAGAGAAAATACACTTTGTGGAAGAACTCCAATGGCACAGCAGGTCTTCCACAAACTACATATCATACTATTTTTTTCCGTAATACCATAAGATGATTTTCCCCACTTTCATCCTCTTCTTTCCTTCCTGCCTTCCTGCCTTCTTGTCTTCCTTCTTTCTTTCCTCCTTTCCTTCTTTTCTTTCTTCCTTTCTTTCTTTCACAGAATCATAGAATCATAGAATGGCTAGGGTTGGAAGGGACCTGTAGAGGTCATCTAGTCCAACCCCCACTGCACACGCGGAGTCCCCTAGAGCATGTGGCACAGGGTGGTGTCCAGGCGGGTTTTGAAGATCTCCAGAGAAGGAGACTCCACCACCTCTCTGGGCAGCCTGTTCCAGTGCTCTGT
This sequence comes from Eudromia elegans, assembly GCA_003342815.1. NCBI lineage: Eukaryota > Metazoa > Chordata > Aves > Tinamiformes > Tinamidae > Eudromia > Eudromia elegans. The sequence goes on along the minus strand of PTEX01000296.1, from coordinate 170,076 downwards.
CACCCTCACTGTTAAAAAATTCTTTCTCAAGTTTCTGTGGAAGTTTTGGTGCCTCAATTTGTGGCCGTTTCCTCTAGTCCTATAGCTGGCCACCACTGAGAAGAGGCCAGCCCCATCCTCCTCATTCCCTGTCTTGAGATATTTATATACATTAATCAGATCCCCTCTCAGTCTTCTCTTCTACAGGCTGAAGAGGCCTCTCTCAGCCTTTGCTCATAGGGCAGATGTTCCAAGCCCCTAATCATCTTTGTGGCCCTGCGCTGGACTCTCTCTAGCAGCTCCACATCCCTCCTGCGCTGGGGAGCCCAGAACTGCACACAGTACTCGAGGTGCGGCCTCACCAGGGGCTGAGTATAGAGGGGCAGAATCACCTCCCTCGACCTGCTGGAGACGCTCTGCTTAATGCACCCCAAGATCCCATTGGCCTTCTTGGCCACGAGGGCACACTGCTGCCTCATGGTCAACTTGTCGTCCACCATGACGCCCAGGTCCCTCTCTGCGGGGCTGCTCTCCAGGAGGTCGGGTCCCCAGCCTGTAGGCGTGTCTAGGGTTATTCCTCCCCAGGTGCACGACCCTGCACTTGCCCTTGTTGAACTTCATGAGGTTACTCGCCGCCCAGCTGTCCAGTCTGTCCAGGTCCCTCTGGATGGCAGCGCAGCCCTCAGGGCTATCGGCTATTCATCCCAGTTTGGTATCATCAGCAAACTTGCTGAGGGAGCACTCCATCCCTTCATCTAGGTCGTTAATGAATAAATTGAACAGGACCGGACCAAGGACTGACCCCTGGGGGACACCAGTAACCACAGGCCTCCAGCTGGGCTCGGCACCACTGTTACCGCTCTCTGGGCCCTGTCATTCAGCCATTTCCTAATCCACTTCACTGTCCACTCATCTACGCCACTCTTTCCTTCCTTCCTTCCTTCCTTCCTTCCTTCCTTCCTTCCTTCCTTCCTTCCTTCCTTCCTTCCTTNTTCCTTCCTTCCTTCCTTCCTTCCTTCCTTCCTTCCTTCCTTCCTTCCTTCCTTCCTTCCTTCCTTCCTTCCTTCCTTCCTTCCTTCCTTCCTTCTTTCATAACTTTCTACATTTCAGTAGTAATGAATCATTTTCCAGCCAATACTGAGATTTCAGAACTGCCTTTTAGTGCTCTTGATAGAAATATGAGTCCTCTGTATCACAGTATGTTTCTTTTTCCACAGGTTAATTACTTAAGTAGAGTGAAAATACAGTCAAACTTAGTCAGTTTCACTGAACTATTGGAGCAGATAAAGGACAGGAAGAGATTTTCTGTCTTGTCTGCTTCTTAACTACTGTCTTAACTACTCTGTTGTTTTACCACTTTCTTCTAACCTCAAGGTAGTGTGAATAAAAGCAGAGTCCTGAAACCTTTAAGAACAACTTTTCTCTTATGCATCAAATCTCAGCCATATTACAGTGAGAAATATCAGTTCAGTGTGAACAGAAAGAGTATGATCTGATGTACTTCAAATTAACATCTTTCCAGTCTTGCAATATTTTATGAGTAGTGAGTAGTTTTATATAGAGAGAATAAATTTGAGTACTGAGTAGTGCTGTACATTTATATTCTTTCACTACACTCTTATCCTCTGAAGAAATACAATACCTATCTTCATTTACATTTTTTTTGTCTTTCAGTGTATAACTAAACATCTGTGAATGAGGACTCAGACAGATATAAAAGCATCCTCCAATAAATAAGGAAGTCATGATAGATTAAATAACGTTCCAAGGTATTATTTAGAAGGATCCGAATAACAGCTGTCCATAGTGTCATCTGCACATTGGATGAAACAGTAATAGAGTATCTAACATTTCTCATTATTCTATTATAACTTTTTTTCCACATTCTTTTTCTCTGCTTAGGATTTGCTGTAACACATAAATGAAATTCAGCAAGATGACATTTAACTGCAGACTACAGAAGACATCATTATATATTCATTTTTCTTCATTTTGAACACTGAAGCTTCATTATGATTGTAGTTCCTATTCTTAGAACAACCAATATCCCAGTAGAGTAGGGTCTTAGGAAGATAGTTCAGTAGAGTACAATCTTTGCCTACATAATCCCTGAGAACTATGTATTTGGATGCCATCTTAGCATGAATTTTCTAAAACCATATTCATCTACATATTTTCTAAATTCACACTAAGAATTTGAAAAGTGAAAAATTCACATCTAGATAAAGAATCCATTATTAGTTCATTTGTTGTAGAAAATTAAGGCATGGACGATGAAAGCTCAAGATTCACTACAGGCATATACCATGTTAGTATTCCACATACAATTCAGACCACAGGATCTCGTCTAATTTTCATTTCATCAAATATAAAATGATCACAAGACACTGATATAACATGCCATTGAAATAATACAATATCTAGGGAAAGAATACTAACTTCAGATGATGCTTGTACCTGTTTTTTAGTACATGAGAGTCATTGCTGTCACCACACATGCTACTTCCCATAGCTAAAAATCCATATGAAATACTGTACACTGTGTGTGTTATGCTCCATAATGCATGTTTGCAGTGGCCTTGGTAATAATGGGAGTTTTGCCTAGATATCAGAAGAAAACCACTCTAAAGCAGGCCCGCTTGCTAAAAATATTTTGGTGCCCAAACATAAATCTTTCATTCTGAAATCTCTTACAGTGTCAATAAACATAGTCCACTCAAATTGTTTAACATTTTGTGAATGTGTTTGCCAGATATCCAAGTGCTACAACTGCTCATGCAAATCAATGAAACTAAAATATATTCATTGAAACATAATCAGAAGAATGTTCTGTTTGATTTGGATACCTGGTATTCACTGATGTTTGCAAAATTACATTGCCTGATCTTGTAGAAAATGTTTTTCTTTTTGTTTTGATCTAAAAATAACATCACTTCCTCAAAGTTAAAGCTATTAATTAAACACAAACACCAAAAAGAGTAAGGCAATTTAATATGCTGGATAATTAATCAGAAATATGCACATTACAGAATTGTTCTCAAAAACATTTCCATCTAATTTTTGAAGGTCTATTCAGAGTCCAGAAAAAAATAGCAAAGTGAAATCAATTCTTTCACTGTCCATGCTTGCTGGGCAAGTAGGAATAGTAAAGGAATTCAGTCTCCACATCTGTTATTATAGTAACAGTAAATTCTCTTCAAATATATAGAAACACAGGACAAGAGGGAACCTCTTAAATCCTCAGATCCATTTGCTGCAAATGCAAGAAAATTTGTAACAGAAATATTTCCTAGTTATACTCAGCTCCACCTTAGACATAGTTTCATGTCTTTCTCTACCATTCCTCTTGAAGGGGAATTGAGAAACCCTTAGTCCTAAGAGTTAGAGAACTATTTTCCTTCTGTCCTAGCAGTGTCCCTTGTGTCAAGTAACTGCTGCACAGGAAATGTAGGAGATAGATATAGAGATCACAGTGATTTTTTCAGGAATATTTGAGATGGCTGACCAGGCCAGCTATTCTAGTTTTCTCTTGCCAGTAACATTTTGGTTCCACTGATCATCTCACTTCCTTTTCTCTGCACCTATTTCAGCCTGTATCTGTTTTTATTGATTATGGATGACCATAACTGTAGATCTCTTCCCAAATACATTCCTAGTATTCTGGTATTTGTCTTTTTCTACTTTTAAATATTTGTTTTTCACCTATCCTCATTCCCCAGTACATCCTAAGTATGCACAAATGCACCTATTAAGTTTCATCTCATTTCTACTATCCTGTTCTCAGTGTCATCGAGTCCTTTATAGAGAACTGACTTTTTCTGTATTATCATGCTCTGTTTCACCCTCACAGTTCTATTATTCATGGTAATATTATTAGCACTAAAAAGGATCAGTGTCAAAGCAGAACTTGTGTAATATCCCCTTTAACTTTCCTCTTGTCCAACAGCATAATCTGTGACCCCTGCTTCTATCAATTTCTTCACTGCATCCCATTCTTCTTGCAAAGGCCACCTTTTCTAACCATGATATTTCCCATGTGGCACCAAGTTAAGTAATCTACTGAAGTTTAAAAAGATCAGATCTACTCTTTTTATATTGTCTAAAAATAATTTCTCAAAGATTTAACAAATAAAATTTACAGTTCATAAACTGTCTTGTTTGATTTTAAAATGTGTCTTCAGTCTTCTCTCCTTCAAAATATATCTAAAAATTTTTGACCACTATTTAGCATGAATGAACAGAGATTGCATATTTGGCAATGCGCTTCCATTTAGTAACACTGATATATATTAAAATCTTGCCCTTTTTCCTCAGGAAAAGGAAATTATCTATATCCTCTATTTTGAAAGTATTAAAATGTTTGAATTTTCAATATAAGATCATTTTCAAACACTCAGTACTAGCTGTTTCCTCCTTTTGCCCCATGTTCTACTCTGCGTTACAACCATCACTACTCTTACTGAATAGTATTGAAGAAAGCATTTAATTTTGGCGTCATTCTCAGATTATACATACTTCATCTTCACTAGAAAACAGTCCACGAGTTCTTTCCTAGTTTTCTTTTTATTTATAAAACTAAAAAATTTTTTCATGTGGCATTTCTTTCCAAAATTTAAATTATCATGACTTTGGAGAACTCTCACTTTATCTGTAATTATGCTTCCTCCTTTCAGGAAGTTTCTCATTCCAAGTGGCTTCCCACCATGCAGTTCTCTTACTTTGCTAAAGGTTGCCCTATAGAATTGAGAACTTCAGTTAGTCACATTTTAAATTGGAGCTCTTTTTTTTTCCAGCTTGTTGTTTTAAACTATTCTGGTGCCACATACATGTTCATATTAATGCAGAGTAGTATTTAAATTGATATCTAGTCAAGATCATGCAGATTTACCTCAGGAAGTGTTAATTCAGAATAATCTTTATGCAAGGTAAACTTAAGCTCTAAAGCTTTCCAAAGCTTTGTGAAATATCAGTCAGTATAAATTCTACAATGTCACCTGGGGTTTTTGTCAAAGAAATCCAAATATTGAACATCTTTATTTCATTTACTCAATTTCATTTTTAATACAAAAGGGAAGAATAAGACAAAAAATAACTGGAACTTTTTATGACAATTGGGATAGGATGGAGCTGGAAAGGTGAGCAGAAGGGAAAGAACCCATTCAGCTGTACAATATATAAGCTCCACAAGTCAGTTTCATAATTGTAGAAATTAATTTAAAACAGGAAGAATAGACTTTGAAACATCTACTAATAAATTGAGCTTCTTTGCTATACTTTGATGGATATTGCATTGTTCTCATTAGATTTTTTTGCAAAATATTGGAAGACAAGGACATCTGTTATGTAGCTCTTCAGGAAAGCAGGAGATCTATGTATCTAATATATAATTTTCACATGATTTATATCTGTTCTTAGAGTTCTATATGAAGATTAAGAAAAACTAGTATATATTTCAGGGACTGAAAAATCAAAAAATGAGTTTGCTCTGTCTCTTTGTGTTACAGAGTTATATCAATGAAGGAAAGATATGCTTTCCAAGAAACAATGATCCTCTTTGTTGTTGTTGTTTCATTTTATTTTATTTGTTTTTCAGATAAAGTTTTTTTTTTTTAATTTACTGTTGGTAGCATTTTATATTAATATTTTACTACATATCTGGAATGAAGTATGTGCTTCCCCAAAAATAATCTTCAGCATATCAAATACATAAAGAGTAGACTGACAACATAGAATTTCAGAGAAACTCCCATGTGGATTTTCTTCATTCCTATAATCAAAATTCAAATATCTAGTCAGGGCTAGATAAAGCTGGTCTGTTATTTTGACAAACATTAATGCGAAAAAATCCCTTAAATAATAATATCTTCTAAGTTACACAAATATTTTAACACCATAATAGAAATATAATCATGCCTTATGAGAAATATAATCATGCTTTAGTTATGTTCATACAAGTGATTTCCGTATTAAAAGTAGTTATACTTGTCATTTCTAATTTTGTTTTGGGGCCTTTACTCATATGGTATTTATGTTGTTGTAGCTAGTTTTTGAATCTTTGTTTTTTGTAATGCTTCTTTGTAAATCAGATTTATCATAGCAACTGAATACCTGCTAAAGAGCAACCAGAACTCCCAGTCACTCAAAAGAATGGACAAAGACATTGACTGAGAGTAGTGGGATTTTGAGACTAAAAGAGAAAGAGAATAACGGAAGTATGACATAGGGACAGAAGTCCTTTCAGTATTTTCCAGGGGTGAAGAACATCCAACAATCCCAAAACAGCCAATAATCTCAGAGTTTGATTTGGATATAGAAAACTGTTTTGTTATCCTGTATATGACTAGAGATTGTTCCATATGGACTCTCAAATTCTCAATCTTCTCTGAGGCGATAAATTTCTTCATCAACAATTTTGACTTACACCAATATGATTTTGATTTCTATAAATATATTTTTATATATGTTATAAATCTATATTTTTATATCTAGTGGCAAAAAGTTTATATGTATTGTACACCAGGTATTTCTTCTAGGTGTGTTTGACTTATGCTTCACTGTGATAGGCTTCTGCATGGCAGAGGGACTGTGCAGTTAGTTATTCTAGAATGGGAAGAGATTGCAACATTCAGTGTTTCTGACATCACAGGAAGATTTACCTTGTCCTCATACACACACACCTTGCCCCTCCTACCATAGTTGCACCTGAAAGTGTAGATGTAAAATTAAAAAACTTAACACTGAAAGATAAGAAAGTTAGAATGACTCTGATATGAAAATTTAATATTTTGAATCCATCAGACATTTTCATCCTTTTTAGCATTGCAGCCTTCTGCTTGTTATGCTATATATTATATATACTAACCACATTTGTATATCAGATAATATTTCCAAAGAGAATCACAGAATCATTAGGGTTGAAAGAGACTTTTGGAGATCATAGGAGAGTCAATTAGATCTCTGAGGAGGGTCAACTAGAGTACAGTCCTCAGAACCATGTCCAATCTGGTTTTGAGTATCCACAAAGATGGAGCATCCACAACCTCTCCCAGAAACCCGTTCCAGTCTTTAGTTGGTCTTACAGTTCAAATTGTTTTCTTACATTCAGATGGAACTTCCTGTGTTTCAGTTTGCACTTGTTGGTCCTCATCCCATCACTGAGAAGATTCATTGCTGATTCACTTCCTCTTGACACTTCCCATTAGCCCTTATACATGTATATAAGATCCCCAGGAATATTTTATTCTCCAGGTTGAAGAGTCTCAGGTGTCTCAGTCTCTCCTAGCCTGAAAGATTCTTCAGCAGATTCTTTATCATCTTTGCAATTCTACAGCTGCAGAAACATTCCTCATGCTCCTGCCAGCAGACTCTTCCATTTTTAATGGTTTTCATTGACTTTCATATGTACAGCAGTTTCAATGTATATATAAATTTCATAAGGTAGCTTGAATAAATTACCAAGCTATTGTCATTAAAGAAAATAAATGATAAAAGACATTAACTAAGAAAGCACCTGACACTGAGTTAGTGGCATGATTTTCATGTTGGTTTTTTGGTATATTAAAAATAATGCCTTCATTTATATCTTTCCTCTTGTTATATAGATGTAGTTATTACTAGACCCAAAGCCCAAATTCTGATTCTTATCCACGTAAATTACCATCTAATTTCAGCCTTTACTTCTTTGACAGCAAATGACAATAAAGCCAGTTTCTTGCTTAAAACCCTTTAATCTGCCGAAGGTTTTTGATTGTTTCTTGTTTTTTTGCATGCCTAGCAGTGTTTCAATTTCAACTGTAGCAAGACAGATCAGTACTCAGGTCAAGCTTAGACCTACCGGGGTGCATAAATGCATGAGCAATTCCTTCTTCTGTTTCGCTTGTACGGCTTGATCTGATAGGTGTTATTAGACCATGCCTGTTGGATTTGGCTTCACACAAAGTATTAAAACAGCCAGAGGAGAAGATGGATTAGAGAATATTTTCCCATGCTTAATACATTCACCAGCCTCAGCACTGCAAGAATTTTAGTCTTCATTTTACCTCTGAAGCTGATTGTGTTAACAATCGCATTGTTGAAAATTCAAAGTGAATGGAATTGAGAAATGCTTTTAATTCCTTTGTCACAGCATTTCTGCTTTACATTAAAGAATTAAGATTCAAAAAAAGAAAAGAAAATGTAGAAACAGTAGTGTAGAACTCAATAGTTCAGGAGGAGTCACTGGGCCCAACTTTTGCCTCAAGGATTATTAACCCTTTAACAGTCAAGAGATAAAAAAATCTTATTTTGTATCCTGAGCTCTTCCAAGCAAGTCCGCTAATCACTAAACTAGGAAGTCTTTTCTTTCTCTTTTAATCTCCCTCTCAATAAATCATTAATTAAATTACAGAAGTTAAATAACATCAGCAGTAGGTTTTCAGCAGATGCGGGTTTAAATCCCAATCAGGGGCAAAAACTGAACTCAGAACTGCAATATCCTGGATGAATCTATAAAATATTATATAATTATATACTTTTCTTTCAAATTAAAAGTGATTTTCTTTTCTTTGTTAATAAACACTTTGATAGAGTAGTGCAATTAATAAAATCTTGAAGCATGAATCCACTTTCTCATAGCTATGAAAAAGACAAAAAGGGCAAAATACATTCTCCACTTTTTTGACCATTCCTTGTTCCACGCTCCATTTTTTGTGACTTCCTTTAATTCTTCATGTGTCCAAGACAGATGATTATTACCTAACTCAGGCTGAGGATTCTACTTTTTAATATGTGGTTCCTCAAGGTTAGGCACTGTAATAAATAATCAAATATTACTGTGATGCTGATTAAGATAACAAGCCACAAAGGTTGGGGACTGCAAACTTGTCAGTACATTCCTTTTTCATGTAAATGCTGGAAATAAAACTACTTGATGATGCTTGTACTTCTATATGCTTTCTGAACTGAAGTTTCTAAGTTTACTCAACTGAATTTTCAGTTTAATCAAAAAAATGTTTATTTTTGCATCTCATTGCTATTAAGCTGAACAGAAAAAAAAATGTTGCAGTATCTAAGTTACTAAATGACAGAAAATTATCCAAAACATATCCCCAAGCTATCACTTAGGCTAGAATAAAATGATGTAAATTCAAGAGATAAACTTATACAAACTAATGCTTATAGAAGGACACAAGAAATTCACATTTTGAAGGATACTCAAAAGCTTTACAGAGCTATTCAGGCGAAAGTAGAGCTTGGGGTAGATATTTAACTGAGATATCATTTACCTTTAAACAAGAGAGAAGGTTTACTTTAAATTTGAAGAGATGAGACTGAAGATATCAAGTTGCACAATTTGTGCTTCAAAGCATTTCTAGGCAACTTGGTTCTGAGAGTCAATACAGGGAATCCTGCCAATCGCCTCAGCAGGACTCTTATAACCATGTGAATTGTGATTTGTTTCTGGAATTGTCATATGTTTATCTGGCTGCTCAAAGTGATTATCAAAACCTAAGAGACCCAAGGATGTGTGATTGAAACTGAATTAAATCTGAGCATATTGCTATTGTAGAAGGACAAGAACATTATGAACTACCAATAGAGAAAGAGGTAAAATATTTGCAATCACACCTTACTAGTAAATGAGTACAAAATTAGAAGTCAAACGGGGCTGTGTTTTCACATACTCTTTCCCATTTCTATGGGATTCAGGAAGCAGGGTTTTTTTTTGCATTTGTTTCAGAAGGAATATCCTCTCAGTGGTGTTCAAGTAGTCTCTCAAGAAGTGAACTTTCACTGATGTGAATAGAAGTCCTACTGCCCTATGTGGAAAAAAATGAATTAGTGAGAGATGAGTAGCAGCCATCAGGATGTTTTGCTCTGTCTTATTTCAAATTCACTATATTCTCATGAAATACTATTATTAGATATTTTGATATCTGATGTTCATTGTAAAACTAATTTTCTCATTGGAAGAATTCTTCCTTTTGCTTGCAGAAAAATAAGAGCTATAGTGGATATTGGAAATAACATGGTTTTGCTCCAAGAGGAAATAAGATTCAGAAAAAAAACCTTGAGAAGGACTTTTGGTCTCACCATGTTCCACGGATATATTCTTTAGGATTATGCTCTGAACAGATACACAGAAAGAAGAGTGTTGAAAGCATAAGTGTAGCAAAGGGGTTTATAGTTATAGTATATATTCAGTTTTTTAAGAATGCTTCTGTGCTATGCAGTGGTTGCACAAGATTGCACAGTGAATCTTTTCCAGAAAACCAAAAAGAAGATCTCTTCCATATTAATACTTCCATGATGATTACTAAAAACTAGCTGCTCAGGAGGGAAGGAATAGGTTTTTCTTTTCATATATGTAAATATATATGTATACATACATATTTATAGACTCCATTATAAGCAATCACTCATTTAATTTTCAAATTTCAATGATGCATTCTGCTCCAGCTTTGCTGTTTAGTATTTCTATGCAGTTAGCCAGACAGGAAATTAAAAGATTTTATCTGAAAAGTAGTTTAAAAGACAAACATAATGTGAATGAAATGAAACAGCATTAAAGATGCTAGGCATGTTCTACTCTGATTTACAGCAGTGCTGCTGTCATGCCTGCACTGACATTACACTGGTAAAATGAGAAGAGAAATATGACCCAGTGAAACAGTGCATTTATTTTGGAATTAAGATATGACTAAGGGTTAGATTTGCAAAGGGATATCAGAGACTACCCTCAGGGTAAAATGTGTACCTAAGTTCCCAAATAATTTTAGAAGGTCCCCAGGTGATCAGAAATAGCAGTCTAATGATTCCCAACAGGTAGCTGATGGAAGACACAGGGTGAGGAAGGCCATGACAAAGGTAAGTAGAAGATTGAGATATATCTGAAATTCTGACCCTTCCTGAAACAGACACCTTTCTTCAGTCCTCAGTTACAAACACATGAGAATCTAGAATTCATAAGCCCGATCCATCTCCTAGTTTTATTTGCATTTTTTCCCTGTTGGTTATGGCTATCTTTTGTACAATAATCTTGCAGACACATAATTTATCCAGGGAGGCAAAGACACGGTTCAATACTTTTGTCATAGTGACAGGATTCAAAGATTCGTCTTCTACCTGCCTTAGGAGCATACAGCCGTCAGGGTGACAGAGAGAGAACAGTATAAATGCAGAACAATATTTAGATACTTCTCAAGCAGAAGAAAAAAAAAGGAAAAAAAAAGAAAAATTACAATCTATTATAAACAAAGACAGCACATGGGCATCGATAGGTGAGGAATATAAAAAAGGGAACAGGAGCTAAATGATAGATAGAGGGTTCTGAACACGATGAGGCCTAACCACTGAAAACATTTCTGTCATAGCAAAGGACAGTTTTAAGGACATCTGAAAGGAAAGCAGTAACATAATTTTACTGAAAATGAAAGGCAGAGAGAATGAAATCAGAGTGTTCCACAGCTGGGTGGTGGAACCTGGCATGAGGCGCTGATTAGAAATTGATGTTTCAACAAGTGATGGCAAGGAGGAGCAAGCTATGAAGTGCTTTCAATATGAAGATAAATAGCTTATGTTTAATGTGCTCTTGAAGGTGAAGCCATTATAAAGAAAGATGAAAAAAAAAAGAAAAAGAAAAGAAAAGAAAAATATGCCTGGTTAATAAAATGTTCCTTTTATTACATTCTGTATGAATGCGAGCAAGAACAAGACTGCACGTTTCAAAGTCAGGAAAAAAAAAGGATGGTGCAATCACCAGAATCCAAGACGTTGTAAATCTGGACAAATATTTTAACTGCACAGAAAAACGGCAAAGACACTACAGAGAAATGTCATACAGAAATAAATCTTTTACAGTGCACAATTAAAAAAAAAAAAGGAAGAAAGAGAGGAAGAGAGGAGGAGGGGAGGGG
>PTEX01000296.1:89229-158027 GCA_003342815.1 Eudromia elegans | reverse complement strand
TCAAATACCTGAACATTCAGCTGGGTGCGATTCCAGTTTGGCAAGGGAAATGGGAAATTGAAAATTCGGACTCCCTGGAGAGAAGGCCTAGACACAGGAGAATCTGTGGCTCACAGCCCATTGAAAATATTTCCCATACACACAAAATCCACCCCTTCAAAAACCTCTGAGCTGGGTGGGCTGCAAGCCCATATAATGTATATAATTGAATCGCATGTAATTGAATACCCCAAGTATGTAAAATATCATTAATGAATTAGTCACATTGATTTTAGATATTTGTATCTCAACAGCCATACTATCTCTCACTAACAGATTGTTTGATTCTATTTAATTCAGTTAAACTAAAACAATAATCTAAGCAAAATATTAAAATATAATTATCTGAGCAAAATAACTATATTATTTGATCTAGGAACAGATTTCATAAAAGAAGCTGAGAAATATTGCTTACTCCTTTTCTATTTCTCTTGGCAGTAGAGTAATAATGTTTAAAACAGTTATACAAAATAAGTATGTATTCCTCTGCATAAGACTTCTGCACAAATTTTTTCTTTAATTTATCAAGATGAGATAAGATTATCTAGTTGAATTGCTTTTTCTTTGCAAGCTTACAATTCCATAGCAAACAATTACTCAAATGTGAAAGCAAATGGGGAATTTAGCCAAAATTTTGATCATAAGTGTAACTTTCTATAAAAACTGTTCATGTCACTCCTTATTGTCATCGAACTCCATTTTTCTAAATACAGCATTTGCATTATTTTATTTTTTAAAGCAAAATGACTTAATGCTATCAAAATTGGTATTGCTTGTATTTTTACTGCTCTACAGATTTATCAATGTAAGAGCAAAGCCCAAATAAGGTAGCTGACTGTTCAGCTTATACTTGCTATATTCAGTTTATGCTGTCTTGGGATTACTTCTATATATTACAAATCTTTCAGTGCATCTGTATCTACTTGATCCAAATACCTGAGAAGAAGGAAGAATGATTTTTTCTGAAATTATATGAAGTTCACATATATGCCTATAAATATATGTCTATGAAGAAATATTAGATAGTGACAATGATACAAAATCAGTTTTTCATCAGAAATCTAAAATAAGACAGTACTAAGATGTTAGGGTAATTGTATATGTCTACACATGCAACACACACCTGTTTACAAATGCACGGAGAGTCTTTTCTCAACAGTGATAGTCTCATCATTAACACTAAGGCCAGGATGTTTATACTGCACCTTCTCCCTTCCCTGCACAGGACAATCTACATGAGATGGCTGTTACTGACTAACTGTTTTCCATCAGGTACCATTACACCTTTACACCTAGATGTGGCTTGGGCTTAAAGTCCCTCACATTCTCTGTATACTTTAGCTTTGTAGATATGTGTTTGTGCTCGAGATGGGCAAGTAGACAGACACCTGCATAGACCATTTCAGTATAAATCGTGAGGTTTTAAGTCTTTAAACAAATTTAATTTTTGTTGGTTCTGTAGCAATGTGTTCCTTCAGACAGGGAGAAAATATGGCCCGTAATTGCTTTAGATGAATAATTGTGAGGAAAAAGCTATATTTTATCTCGTACTCTAATATTACAACAATCTATCACCTCTAGCCTAATCAAAAAACCAGGATGTCTTCTACCTTTTCAGACTGGCTTACTTCAGGGTTCTCTGTGAAATAAAATAAAAATTTAATTCAAGATTCTATCCAATATTTTTGTTTTATTAATTAATAGTAGATTAAAATTTGATAGCTCACATCATATTTTAATTTATGAGATTATATCACATCATTTTACATTTTTGTTCTCTCAAGTGATTATTCACATTGGAAATACAGCATTTCTTCTTCAGTTTTTAGCTTTCAGTTAATTTCCACCCTACCCACACAAACTTTCACTGATTTCAATTTATCTATAAAAAGGCATGGTGAAGCCTCAGATCCAGATCTGATAGTGACATATTCATTGCTAATCTTCCACCAATTTCAACTGGTTTTAGCAGTAGCTGTTTTTCTATGTCACTTTAGGATAGAACCAAAGAAAAAAAGAGAATTCTGCAATAATTATCATAGGCCAGTTTCAGAGGGGATAAATTATCTTACTGGAAAAAAATGCCCAAAGATAAATTAGAAACTGGATTCAACATTTTGTTCCAAGGATTCATCAAAAACTCTTTTTTCCCCCCAGATTCTCCCCAGAATACAATATATATTCATTAAATATTTGTCTTTTGATTTAATATTAACACATACACTGATGTTAGAATTAGTGTGCTATTGAATTAAATATCCAAATTTCTACTCAATGCATAAAAGTGAAATGTATAGAGCAAACGTATTTATTCATAATATATATGCATTTCCATCCATGTATGATTTTCTTAAGAATATTCCTTTTTCCCAACTGTTTGCAGTTAAAAATGATTTATTGTACTCTGTAAAAAACCATAGCTGTCTTATGTCACAAATTTCAAATGAATTAGACTTTAAAAGTATCATTGCTAATAAGACAGTGAAACCATGCTTTATTAAAAAAAAGTTAACAGTGACTATCAATTTAGACTATATGCCTGACAGTTCAAATACATTTTTGGCTGTAAAACAGGTTTGCAAGCCTTAAATAGTTTCACATTTCTCTAAAACATACTAAGAGCATAACATGAATATTTTAAGCAGCTTAGCTTTGATTTAAATATATTTGCTCCGGATATGCTGGCAGCATCTCAAAATGCAGTGTAATACCCCTAAAGCTGGCAATCCCAAACTCAATTTAAGAAAGCAGATAATATGGACTAGCAGCATTAAAGCAAATAAAGTCAATTAACTAATTTTTTTTTCTTAATTTGTTTTCTCTAGCTCGAAATTGCAAAGGATGGATAAAGCTGTGGGATTAATGAAGAAAGAAATTAAAGGAAAAGGAATATAAAACAACAACAACAACAAAAAAAAAGGAATAGAGAAGTCCAGGAGCTATTATTCATTAATTGACTCTTAATAGAAGGTTGTGGTTGTATGGTAATACGCATTTATTTAAAGTAGCCATGCTGCAGAGGGGAACCTCATTATTGATATACTGTAGATAGTCACCAGCATGTTACCTGAGAAGCAATATGTTAATTAGAAAGCATTTATTTTCTCTGAAAAAAGAAACAATGGAAAGTATACTTATGGAAAAAAAATATATGCTTATTGTAAATATTCTGCCAAGTTATCTCCTCCTGATATTTCCTTCTTTCATAAAGGTTAATTCCATTCATTGCTAAATCCATTATGCAGTCTGCTGAATGTGTATATTGAGACATTGGCACTTAAATGTTCCAGGAGAAAACAGCCAAAAGGAGTTAGAGAATACTATCATATTTTGCAAATGAAACAAATTATCTGCATTATTTAGTCACTGCTTGAAGGTATTTCATATTACAATACCTACATTTCAACTAGATTAAGAAGTTACTCATATGCTATACTTACATGCTTATAAGGAATTGTAAAGAATTTTTGTTGGGTAATTTGCTATTAAATTTCCAGCACCCACTGACTTTAAGTTTTAAAAGAATTTTTTGTTTGTTTATTTTTACTTATCTATTATATTTCCATCATTATCTAAAAGTCAACAAAAGTAACTGCACCAACAGAGTATGTTGTATTTTCCAACAATAATATATCAAGGTTCGTAAGGGGTCCATTCTAAAGAACATTTTAACATATGTAAGCCCATATGCTTTGTTTCTAGATCCATCTGTTTGGATTTGATATATGCTTCAAAATAACATGTACTTTACAAAACAGTGAAACTGAGTCCGTATTTTTCCTTCGTATGGCCCAGAGGGATTTTCAAACTATTTCACTTTTTTTTATAAACTGTTGTAAATTTGAAAGGAAGTTGCAGAATCCTTTCTGAAGGTTGGAAATTGTAGAAAAATTTTAATAATAATTGTAAAACTAAAGCAAAAACTTCAAGCAAGTTGTGATAATTGAGCTTTGATATTACTGATGGTATTCATTACAGTCTTTAAGCCATTGGATACTATAGTTCTGAGTAGACAGATACTTAAAATATTTTCAGCACCAGATTTAAGCCTCCTTGCAGAGCTGCATTGCTTTGCAGCTCATCTGGCCACTCAGGATACTTGTATCTAAGCCAGCTCTGAAAGGGTTCAGCTTAGATCACTGTAGATTCAGTCAGTCTGTATATATACTGTCTATACTATACTGTCTATAGTAAACAGTGTCTATAGCAATGTCCAGTTAAAAGTTTAAAATTATCATACTAAACACCATCAACCTAAGAAATGGGAAATTACAACATTGGAAAAGCCCAGGGTATCTAACTAATAGTCACTGTATATGTAATGAGAGGAGATCTAATCAACATGTACAAATTACTGAGGTATGATTTTAGGGAGGAAGGGGCTAAACTGTTTTCCGTAGTGCCTGGTGCTAGGACAAGGGACAATGGTTTCAGGCTGAGGCATAGGAGAGTTCATCTCCATGTGAGGAAGAACTTCTTTCCTGTGAGGGTGACGGAGCCCTGGAACAGGCTGCCCAGAGAGGCTGTGGAGTCTCCTTCTCTGGAGATCTTCCAAACCCGCCTGGATGCCACCCTGTGCCATGTGCTCTAGGTGTAGCTGCTGGAGCAGGGGGGTTGGGCTAGATGATCTCTAGAGGTCCTTTCCAACCCTAAAGATTCTGTGATTCTGTATAATGTTGTCTTTTCCACGGGTTCCTATGAAGAGAAAGTGCTCACCCCCCCTTAAAAATTAGGTACAAATTTATTCATATCTTTGTATGTTCTAAAGCCACATTGTGCCATCCTTCCTGATGCTTCCTGATGCTTGTTAACTAACTTCCCTGGAACTGTAGAGAAAGATACTCAGCCTGTGGTGTGTTCAGTAATTCTTAATATCAATTAGGAAATATTTAGCTTAAGTGTAGATTTACAGGACAGAATTATTTTATATGAGAGGAGAATATCTAAAACTCCTTCCAGAAGACTAACATCGTGTTCCGGATCAAGATCTTTGAACTATACTACATTTTCTTGTTGCCAGCTCAGACTCCATTTCTACATCTTATAGCTAATGAGTTCGCATCTCCCTGCTTTAAATATATATAAAGAGAATTCAAATCTATATGCTGATATGTGCAATTCACATACAGATTCTTAGTACAGTTGCAGTTTTATTTACTACGAGATTATTTGAGACACAAAATACTATTGGTTTACTTTTCCCTTAAAAATCAAAATGTCCTGAAATCTTTTTTAAATAAAATAACACAAGAAGAAGTAAATACTGAGACTTTAGATTTCCCTGCAAACCCATATTCCAGGTAGTCATTGACATTTCCTGACTCTACTACAAGATGAGAAATGAATCCTTAAATACTTCAGTACATTCCTTAGCAGGCATAACTATTGCATAATTGAATCAGAATTCTCTTGACACTGGCTCTCCAAAAAGGCATTTGCTATGTGTTGACCTTCCTGTTTACCACTCTTTATTCAATTATGAAATTCCCCGCAAGAAGAGCCCCTGCCTTTGAAGTTATACCAGAAATAGAACATTAAAAAACATGAGAGAAAAGTGATGTCCTACCAGTCTGAGACTCTACATGCCAAGTGTGAGAAAACAAACACCTCAATAGTGAAGTAAAAGCAAAATCAACTAATACATGATGCAATTTTTCTCACGTAGATGCAATATACATTAATAAATAGAGTATTTAATGTTCAGTGTTAACTTTCGTGTGTTCTAATCCCTCATGATAAGAGTTCAAATGGTCCAAATTCTAACTATATTCCTGTTTATACTCTGCTATTTCAGCAATATTTCAAGATATTTACATTTTTAAAGGAAGAGTAAGCAACCAGTACTTTGTATCTCAAATAATTTCATAGCAAATCAAATCACAATGGTTCTAAGCATTTGCTAAATGCTTACAGTATGCCTTTTCTTTCCTGATTCAGGTCTTAGTGTTTCATAATAAGTCATTTTTGTCATTTATTTTATTCTAAAATAGAAAAAGAAACCAATAATTATTCAAATGTATGGTACTCCTTTTTTGATAGAGTTTTGATAACAAAACAGCTATTTTATGTATTCATCATATTTGAAGTGACTGACACATTTTTATTCAGTCATTTTTAAGAAAGCTCTTCTGTTTTTTTTCAAAAAATTCAGAATTTCTTCAACAAATTACACATATCTAGTTTTACTAGAATTCTATAGACTGAGTCAGAAAAATTCTGTTTCATAATTTTATTGAAAAAAAATGTGGACTAAGCATACAGCCTGGTCCATAGGGTTTACTGACACTGGTGCCCATTGACCTACATATGTAAATTTTGCATAGCAAAGCTGGAACAGCTGTTCTTCAACAAGTTCTTGAACAGTTTCATATATGAACAAAAGAAGACCTAGTTCTACCTGATTTTGTTTCCTTTGGGACATCCCTTTTCCACAGAAACTATATCCACAAGGAATTTTTGAGTAACAGTTAATAATTTAATGATTTACAGTTCTACTTAATGGGAAGTAATTTTCAAATGTTCCCTTAAAAACTTAGGAAATGCTGTAAAGTCCTTTTTGAGAAGTCAGGTTAATCAGAAGATTATTATCTACACCTCTATTATATTTGAAAGTTGCATAATTTATGGTTTTCTGACAATGTGGAATTTCTACAGCTTTTGTGTAAGTGTAAGAATTAAAGATTATTTCAGCAGACACAAACAAAAGTTATTGTCAATAGATTGCAAAACAAAGTAATAATATTTGTGTTTATCAAGAAAAGACCTTATTAAATGACAGATCCTTCAGAATGCTGACCCAAAACATAGCTCACAGAATCTCACATACTAATAGAAATTTTATCATTTTGCAACTTTTTTTTTATTGTTTAGTTGTTTTGAGCAGATCTAAAAGAACATATTAATTAAACTATAATATGCCAACACTAATTTGGGAGGATATCTATCTGGTATCTCCATAAATAAGAATGATATTTGAAAAATTTAAATAATTGCTGCATATTTCTTTCTGTCTTATTTATTATTTCATATGGAGTCTTATGATTCTGTTAAGATTACTGTTAAAATGCAATTACTATATTGTGCAACGTACATGTAAGTATATGATCTTGATACAGTCAGAAACTGAACACTTACTTTATTAAACAGGATTAGAGTGAACTTAAGAGTTTGAATTTGAAATATAGCCTTTCTAGTTTTAATTTAATATGACACATCAGTAAGAAATACACAAAATTCTAGTTGTAGCACTTCCTTTACCAGATTTCACTTTCTTAATCATTTTTTTTCAGAAGATTTTTAGTATGTTAAAAAGTTAACTGCTCATACCTATTTGTATATTCCTGAGAACTGCTGTCTGTCACTCAAAAGCCTACTCAAATATATGGCCTATTTAAGATACCTTTTTTTTTGTGACTCTATTTGTGTATTTCTCAAGATATTACCAACATACATCTGGTTTTCAGAGCAATGTCTAACCAGACAAGAACTAGAGAGATCTATTTTCAAGAAAAGCTAAAACAGATGAATAAGTATTAGGGCAAGATTCTTTAGCTGTTTGTTTTCAAATCTTTAATCAGTTATTTCATAGTTGTATCATTTCCTTCATATTATGCTGTTGAGTTACTTGTAGTTCTCCATTTTATACTGTCCAAAGGAAAGTACTTCTAGAACTGGCACATGAGAAGTATCGCGGCATAGGAGTAAAACACTACATTTTCTTCAGTAGTGGTTATAGCATATGAACACAGTGGCTTTAATAAGGTATCGAGAGCTTCATGACTTGCCCTGTGAAGATACCATATGATGAAAACACACTGTTTTATTTATGGAACCAGTGAGCCAGTTGTCCTCCTGGGCTTTGGATTTTCAACAGTCACTGCTGAGCTGCAGAATCATTTTGAATAATAAACTTTCTCTCATAGAAGTAATGATGAGAGTGATCTATTGATCTAACAATGGCCAATAGTTCTTTTCATGCGACACAATAACGTTTCTCAGCAACATGGGGTTTGATTATAATATGAAACTACACTCTCCAGTTTCTCTGCTCTTAAAATAGTACTTTTGTAATCTCTAAGCTACTAATATCAGTGTCCAGAAATAATAATATCCTTTCTTTGGATAGACAAACTAAAATTGGTTGTGCTCCAACTCTAGGAATTTTTTCTGCATTTTCACCCTTGCATAACATATTCTTCTTTTGAGAGAAGTAATACAAGAAACTGAGAGTTGGACACAAACCTGCGTAATTAGACACATCATCCTATATATCTCTTATTTTCATTAGACTAGCTCCACTACTGCGTGTAGACCCGAGAGAATAGAAATTGCCCAGCCTGTAATCATTATTTTACCTGGACAACTCTAAGGATAGTCCCAAGGTTTTAAAGCAACCCTCTTTGAACTCCTATGAAATAACATACTACAAAACATGCTGTGTTTTCCTATAGATAATATGTTTCAAAAAACAAAGACACGCTGGTTGTCCTGCAAAAAGTCAAATGTAGGATGTTACTACGCCCCCAGCTCCAGAACTAACAACCGATTGTTTCTTTCCAGATCTATTCCACATTCTTACTATTTATATACTACTTATTTACAAGATATTTAACATTTATTTTTAAATTTACCTGTACAGTGTCTAAAACATTCCCGTTATTTCAACATAAATGATGACTGTATTATTTGTTTTTTAGTCTTCATGTCCAGTAAGAACACAGCAGTTTACTGAGCTTAGTTTCTGTATATTATGATTTTGCACATTGTAGAAGACATAACACAAGAAAAGCCAGAATGTAGCATACAAAGGAGTCTTTTAACCTCATCTAATACAGGCCAGTGGCCAACATCTCATTCTTTCTCTTTTTTTTTTCATGAATAAGCTCTTTTTTTTTTTTTTTTTTTTTTTTTTTTGATTAAATATCTTCCTTTTTGAAAAAAAAAATGTTTTCACTGGCACTTCAAAATATTCAGGAATATCACACTGTGTGCAAAAGCTTTTTGCTGCCTTCACAATTCCTTGTTATCCCATGCTCACACTATTTGCCAGAAAGCAGATAGATAGTCCTCATAAGTACTTCCATGAAGGACTCTTGATGGATCCTCAAGCAATTCTCCCAATTTGTGTTAAAATAAACTCATGCAGAGTAGATTTTATTCTGCATTTGGACCACCATCTCAAGAAAATGTGTGTACATGTACACATTCACCCAGGCCTATGCTTGTAAAATTTTACCGTAAGAGCTAGCTCTTATGCTTAGATTGCAATCGTATAGTATCACTCTGAAACAATTGACAAACACAAGTAATGAAAATACTCATTATCAAAATTCCAATAATATATTGTTAATGCAGCTTAGTGGAAATAGTGCTGTTTACTTTTGTAAATACATAAGCCCAGTAGAACAGATGATATAAATATATTTTCATTCTCGGTCTTTACAAATGATTGTTTCCGATGAATAAGAAACCAGTATAGCTAGAGTAGCCCCCATATAAACAGGATTCTTGAAACTGCTTGGGAAAACAGGAAAAAAATCCCATAAGATTCTACTATAACCTCTGGTAATCTACTGTAACAAACTCAAAAACAAAACAAAACAAAACAAAACAAAAAGTAGAGAGAGCTCTTGTGCCCAGGAGGTCAGAAGCACCTTGCATCCAATGCAGGACCTTGTCACGCCTAAAGATGTGGGAAAGGGACCAAATTGTTTATAGAATATTATATGAATATAATCTTACCTTAATTTCCAACAAAAACAATTTTTAATTAATGTTAATGATCTCAGAAATATAGAAATACATAAATATCCACTTCTAGGCACAAAAGTTGAAAAGTAGCTAATATTGAAAATACTGTGACTGGACAATGTTGATTTGATCTTTAAACATTTTTTTTTTTCTTTAGGTAGGTTTGAAAGTTATTAAGAGATCCAATCTGATAGATTTTTGGATGCATTTTTCTTTGTCGTATCACAGTCACACAAAATAAGTTTCTTCAGGCATTCTGAGTGTTGTGAATGATAGAGTCTGCTGAGATCTGAAGACATAAGCCTTAATAATAGTCATATTTTATAGTCTTCCTTTCTCAAGGACATTGAGACAAATGCATATAGCAGTACTGAAAGGAAGTCACATGTATTCCTCACAAATTTCCATTTTCTTTCCTCAGCTGCTGACAGATGAAGCATGAACAAGGTTTACCACTTCCTCTGAATTAGCCTTGTGTATATTTCCTTCAAGACTAACAAAAGATCAAATCTGGGCAGAAATATTTAATTATAATTCCCCTCCTCCTCCTCCTCCATATAAACAATATATATATTTATTATGTGTCATCAACGAAGGATTTTAATTGAACAACAAAAATCTTCCTAATTGTAGGGTTATATACTGTCTAAGCAAATAGTCCTTTGTTTCATTAATGATTCCAAATCCCCTTGTGTTCGATATTTTCACCACTGGTGCCCTTTAATACATCTTCATTAATATTCCTTTAACAGTCCCACTCCTGTGGAGAAGTTTGGAGAAGAAAAAAAAAAAGGGGGGGGGGGATATTTTTGGAACATAGCCAAGCAGTCCAGTACTATTTGTCTTATGGTATAAGGGTGAGCTCTCAAAAAATGTGCTGGCCAAAAATCACACCTCTCTAAAATATGGTCTAACTTAGCAACAAAGTTCTTAAAAATCTGAAGATGTACTTCCTTGAAACAGAGAGGAGAGAGGAAGGGAAGAAGGGAGGAAGCAAAAGAATTTATTGTTTGTCATTGTATTTGCTTTAGTTAATCACTGGTCCTGTATATCCATCATACACTTTATTCTTTCATACACCAGGTTCAGGCTGTGAAATATAGAGATCTCAGATTAATGTGGACTAGTAAGAAACACACATGGGTGCCATATGACTGACATGGTATATTCTGACCATATAAGACCAGAAATATGAGATTTTGTTAAGCAAGTATGAATAAGAATATCTATGTATTTAAATATGTATCTATTACACTAAGAAGGTACTCTTTTAAATATTCTCTTTCAACTCGATTGAAAGAAAAAATGAACAGGCCTACAGGAGATCTTCTTTAAGTATAGAAAATTATGAATATATCAAACATTATAAAAGAGTAGAATTTAGGTAATTAATAGTATTACAAATTAGATTCCCTAAAGTTGCATCCTGGTATTGGTCCATGTTAAGCGACACAATATGGAAGAAAAATAATGATTTTTTTGTGTAATATGTGAATATGCTGATATTTTCTTAAGGTTTCTGTATGAATAACGTGGACAATTTTCAGCTGTTCAGATGAATAGGATGTAAATAACAAGCTGAGCACACCTGTTGAGGTTAAGGGATGTAATATCAAAAAATAGGATGATGCAAGATTTTTAGAGCTATGTATTTCCCTGATTTCAAGTATTCTACATGACTTTAATTTATTTAATGTACCTCCTTACCTAATTCCTTAATTAGTAAGTAACATGAAATTTCTTTTAAAGATTTCCTGTCTAGGAGGATAAATGTTGAATATCAATGAAGTTATTGCTTTAGAAAACACTCCTATGTTATGGAATATGCAATCTTTGTGCTCATTATTGTTGTTCATGTATACTTCTACATAACGCGAAAAGTTTCTGATTGCCTAGCAATTATTGGTCAGTGAAACAAGTTTTATTTGCCAGTACTGGAAAACAGCATCCTTAATCAATGAGTATATCCTTCCTAGCAAAAAAAAATATCAATGATTGAATTTATTCTCCATTCTATTGAATTTGGTTTATATCATACTATTAAATAATGTTAACAAAAGTATAGCAGTGGCATATTCAAGCAAAAAAATATAGTGTGATTTTAACTAACATAAATCAACTTAGCCATGAATAATCAAATAATGTATTTCATTGACATTCTAAGTGACTGGTTTTGACTGATGATCCAGCATTGATTCTGAAAATACAGGTATGAATAGAAGATTTGAGTGATCTCCAATTAAGAAAATTACTTTTTTCAGGGTTTTACAATGGGAAATGTTGAAGCAGCACTTAAAATATTTGATTACCCATTTTAAAAAAAAAAGAAAAAAAAGAAAAAGATGAAAATCATAAATTTGAACATAGTAAGCTACGAGGCTCAGATATTTCCTGTAAAAATATTATGGTTACTGGTGTAATTAATTATATTATGGGTTATTCAATAAGTCATACCCTATCTATGTAACTTTTCAATAACAGCACAAATATGCACTGACTGAAATAGCTGATATATATCTAGTTCCTGGAGAAAGATAAAACCCCAGATGTATGGCAAGTTCAATTATAAATGAATCCTTAATGAATTCACCTGGAATATTACCTATTACAGTGCATATGCACAGGAAAGAGCATTTTAATAAAAGTATTTTCAATTCAGCATCAGTTACCTTGTGAGAAAAACAGTTTCAAAATAATAGCTACTTTTAGACTGAGAGAAGTAACACTTTTAGATGGCATGATCTTCCAGACCTGACCTAAGATTTGAATAGTAGTTCTGCATCTTTTTAATCAAATTTGAAAAACTTTCACCCTCAAACAAACAGGATTGAACAAAAAAAAACTCTAATAAAACTCAACAGAATTCATTAGACTAAGGGATCATTTAAATATATTTAATTTTAAATCCTTATTTACTGGACTATTAAAGTTACCTACTGTGAAACAACCACTACCCATTTGCTGGTGATTTTTCAGCAGAACTAGCTACCAGTTTCCGTCACTGCATTTTTACATTTTAATGTCAGGAACAAATCCATTAACAAATCAATTTTTCTCTGTTAAAATCTCTCTTGAGTATTTGAGTTAAATATGTGGTTAGAAAACCCATAAAACCTGGGGGGGAAAAAAAAATCAATTCTCCATCAACTTTCATTTCCTCCATATTTTTGATGTCATGAAAAGCAATTTTCATCATAGCTAACTTTTATCCAGTAAGACTTCTCTTGTCTATGTCAACATAGTCATATCTTTCTATTATTTTCATTCTTCATTTTATGCAATGTAAAATCTGGCTATGAATAGTAGGCTACTTTTTAGGCAAACAAAAATTGGTGAGATGAAACCTTGCATTTTTTAACTGTTCATACCAGGAAGTTAGAAGACCACAGCACTTGCCAAAAAGGACCACAAAATGGCATTTAAAGAGACACACTTACACACACCTAAAACTAAATAAAAAATGAAAGAAAAAGTGAGGAAAAGGTTCAAGGTGCAAAAGAAGCAGTTCACTTACAAACTGTTTTTTCCTCATATGAAACATTACTAATTCTACTCATCTTCTTAGAAGTACAACAGGGATCATCTGGAGTTTTGGTGCTTAAAGATTTCATAACACATCTGAAATCAAGTGGATTATTTATGAAATGAGAAAATATAGGATGATCTCATTGAAATGGTAACACAAAAGATTAAAAAATAAGAGAGAGATAGAGAGAGAAAGGCGGGGGAAAAAATTGTCACACACTGATTTAAAAAATTAATGAACTCTCCTGAAGAGTTTCTGTAAGTATATTGAGCTCTCCCCATACTGCTATTCTGTCAGAGTATTATTAAGTCTAATAATAAGTATAGATATTTCTCTATAGATATATCAGTATGAAAAAAAAAGTTTCTATAGAGACTTTTATCACTTCTAATTTAACTGCATTTTAAATGAAAATAATGATTTTGTAGGAAAAGAGTTTTGAAAGAGTTTGAAATGGACATAGAACACACATAAACCATCAAGACGCAGACATTCAGCTATTGTGAATGAATGCATCTCCAGGAAGGGTTTTAAGTTTCTATCACATTTCTGTAGACACCTGGTCATAATAGTAGCAAGGAATTTGTCTACCCCAGGCAGAAAGATCTCACAATGGAAACACCTTAAAAATATGGTTTTTTAGAATGCGTATTTCATGTGACACATTCATCAAACAAAAGCTCCAAACATGCTCCTAGAAGAGTTATGCTATTTCATAAATTGTTAATATCTAGTAATTCTCTTAAAACGAAATCTCAATACAAGCTAATCCAAAACACTTGCAAGTTTTAATCCAGGTGCATCTTTTGTAGCTAATGTAAAAAGAACAGTCTGGGGAACCGGGCTATGGATCAAATCCAGATCAATTTTTGTAGAAGAAAAATAAAAAAAGTTTTAATACAATATTTCATGAGTTTATATTTAGTGTTTTATACAGTGTTACACTACAAACTAGTTTATCCAGAGCTGGCTGAACTTGGTAACAGGAATGATGATCATTGAATTCTTTGTATTAGTGAAATCTTTGTTTGCTCAAGTAGAAGGTATTACGTAAACCTAAGACTACAAAATAGTGTAGGATTCTAAAGACACACACACAAAAAAAAAAGTCTAAAATAATAAACATTAGTATGGTACTAGTCTTCTCCATGTTTCAGCTGCAATTGCAAAATGATAGTACGTTATCGTATTCTTTATTCTTCCAACATACATTACATTATTAGGAGATATTTAGCTATTAATTTGCCTTGCAGATTGAGGAATATGGAAATAAGGGACCTTCTAGTTTCTCTTTTGCATTACTGACAGAACTTCTCACAATTGTTCCTCTGGAAGAGATTATAGAGGGTGAAGGTTAGAGCTAAGAAAGAAACAACGTAAATAAATTATTAAGGGATGAAGATCTGGCATTTTTTGCAATGTCTACAAAATCTTTGGTTTAGGTGTTCCTAAAGCAAAGGGATTTTGTCTTTTATAAAGTGGCAAATCTTTAATATTCCTGTTTAGGAAATGTGAGTAAATCTCTTTTTCTGTGCTTCTTATCTCCAAAAACAGAAACCATTTCACTCATCAGCCACATTGAAATGGGAGGTATTGCTTGAAGTTTGCATCACTTCAAAGACAAGTAACGGTCAGAAAGAAGTGAAAACTACTTCTCATCACTTGATTCATCGGACAATTGCGTAGAAAATCCTTTTATAAGCCTGTTGGTGTTCCGAACGGTGAGGTGAAAGGACGCAGGGATATTCCAAAAAAGCGCACGATTGAAAACGTTCTTAACCCACATTAAATCTTGATAACGCAATAATGAGTCTTTTAAAAGGATAATTCTAATTCCCCTATCTACTTCAATAAAGACTGTATACAGCTAATCTGCTTTGCCCTTTCAATTAAACTCGTCCAGGACGCTTGCTTTAGTCAGCACCCTGAATGAGTCATTAAAATTCTTGTTCTGTGAGAGTTGTGCGCAGTGCGCTGTTGTTTCTAAATTCCATTAAATCCGAATGGTCTTTATCGCCCCATGACCACTGTGACTTCAATCAGCCAATTTAATTACCTTACAAAATTGTCAGCAGAAGCAGCAAGGAAAAACAGGAAAGGCTGTGACGTTATCAAATTGAAATCTTCCTCTGTGCTGTTTAATCTAGACCAGTCAATAGCAACGCTTCTCACCTCCTCGCTGCCTTCCCGAGGCTCTTAACCTTGCGCTTCCTTCAAAGATTTCTGTTGTTGTTTATAAGAGCGATTCCAAACTCCTCTCTGGGAGAAAGTTAACTCATAGTGAAAGCTTCTTGTCTTTGGCAGTAAAATTCGCATTGCCTCTAAATATTGAGATTACCAAACCGTGGACGTCTGAGGACACAGGAAGATCTTATGCTGCATGTTTTCGTTCCACTCTTGATCTGTAAGCAAATAGCATTCCACACCAAAACCAGAAATGTACATTCTCGCATTTTTCTCTTAAATTCTCTGCTAAACACAGGCACACAGGATGGTCCATATCCTTCTGCTGAAAGGAGGCCAGAGAAAAATCCCAAACAAAGCACATATCCAATAGGGCTAATTCGGGTCCACTCTACTTGATTACTCAGCAGGAACTTTTCTCTGGAACACTCATGCCTGTGTCTGTTTGCAAAGAGCTAGCCTTTGCTACTCTTCCAGGTCTTTGCTGGTTTTAAATGATAGAATACGTCCAAATAGTCATCCGACTCCCAGAAGCGAATTTCTAGGCACTTATTGACACCTGCTGAGTTGGGCGCTTCTCTGATTTTGCCAAGTAGCTTCTTGTAAAAAAAAAAAAATTTCTACAAAGAGGAATACAATCTGCATGAGCCCAAGCAGCTTGGTAAAGCAGTATCTCAGATAAAACCCATGCCAGATCTTCACGGGAAAAGTCTCTAGTGCATAAAAAAAAAAATCCCCTTCTGTGTTTCAGTAATAAGAGAGAAATAAGGCCCGAGCTTGGGTGTGGGTTTGTTTGTTCGCTTTTTTTTTTTTTTTTTTTCTCTAGTCCCAAAGAGGTCTTGAGCACAAGCACCGTTCTACAGATTTTACTATTATTTTTGTATCACGGGTGGTATGAGAAATATGCAATATTTTTGTTTGGTGCGCTTTTTAAAAATAAATCAGTAGTGGAAAATTATTCTGGAGGTTGAAAATTAATCCCTCTTTCCTTGGAAGGCCCTTTCCCTAGGGGTTAATTGTATTTCTTTTGCTTTAAAGCTTTGGGAGAAAGGGGATAACTTCTTTTCTATAAGCATCATTTTAACGCATAGCATTGAGGTCCCTTTTCCGTCTACTTCCAAGGTAGCTTTCTCTGGAAACGTCCTCAGTGCCAAAGCAGCAAGGATATTACAGGCACGGGCCTCTGTGTTCCCCCTTGTTTTTGAACATACAGAAGCAAGAGAAAAGCAAAATCCACAGAACAAGGATCAGGCTGGAGTTTCACATATTCTCCTGGATAGGTGGGTAGCAGGGAGCAAGTCCGAAAGAGGCGATTTAAATGAAGAACAGTGATAGGGAGCACACCAAACTGCAAAGCTAAAATACCCCAGAAAGAAAGGGAGGGGAAAAGAAGGGCTTTAAATACCTCGTATTGTCTTGATGGAGGAGTAGTGGAGTGGGTTCCTTACAAGCTCAGGTGAGGAGTCATTGATGGTTAACACCCCTTAATGACTCATTAACAGTTCGCAGCCCTGTCGTTGAACCTTAAGTGGCAAAGTGCTGGGCTGTCTCGAGGGGAGGGAACTCTAGCTATGAGCGGGCCTAGGCAAAAGTGATGTGCTTTGGGTGCTGGAGGTGGACACCGAGGGTGTCCCTTCGTCGGCATTGGGGTTACTCCCCTACGTGGTGGTTCTCGCGAGCCGCTACCCTGGGTCTGCCCCCATTGAGGACAGTAAATCGACGGGCCACAAAGCATGATTCCCCGATAATGGATAGGATCTGTCCACGATTATTCGATTTTGTTTTTGCATGGTGCCAAAAGATAAGGGACAGGTTTCCATCCAACTTAGTCAAGGTGAGACAAGTGCTAAGCCGCTACTCCGACGGCTGCTTTTCTCCCTTCTCAGGCTAGGACCTGTTTTTTTTAACCTGCAGCAGTGTTTTAGGACGGCTCCTATTGGAAATCCTCGAGTATGAACCTCGCCCTCGCAGTTTCGTTGCTTTAGGGGGAAACTCTTCCGAAATGGTAAAGGAGGAAATCTGGCAGAGTGCCCCACTAAAGCGAGGTGTCATTTAGCAGGGCTGGCTGATGCGATGCTCAAACCCTAGACTGCTCTGCTCTAGCGGCAGAAGGCTGGTGCCCGGGAGCCGCTGCATCACGCAGGAAACCTCTGTGCCGCCCGGGAGAGAATTACTCGATCGCACCAGCCGCTGCCCTGTTCCCTGCCTAGCGGGAAGACAAAAACAACCCCCTGCCTTTGACAGATAACCCAGGCGGCGCGACTCCCCAGAGCGGCTGCTAAAAGGGAGATTGGAGCGAGAAAAGGAGAGGGAAAGAGGGAGCCCTGGCTAGTCCCAACAATGACAGACAGAAGCCGTGGGAAGGACAATGCGAATCCACGGTGGTTAATTTGCACAGGAGGAATGAGGGGGCTGGAACTCTGGCAAGCTTCGAGCTCTCCCCTGTTGCCATAGCGCTGCTGGCTGAGCGAGACGAGAGGGGGCTGGCGGGCTGCCTTCTGGGGGGGATCTCCTCGCGTCTCCTCGGGAAGGCGAGGGATGGAGAGCATAGGAATCTGATGAGGCAATCCTCTCCTGGACATTAGCAAAGCTGCTCCTGCTCATTCCCTCCTCCCCTATACGGAGATGGAGAGATGTGACCCTCTGGGGAAGCAGCTGGGCTGCTCTCACGGTCATTTAGTGTCATTGCGCACCAGGACCAGACTAAAGCCAGACTCCTCAAAGTAGAGACGAGCAATAGGCCTGATGGAGCAGGAGAAAAAAGTCTTCTCCGCACTCTTAAGTCGAAGATTTTCCATACTAAAATAAACCAAGCAACCACTCCCCGTTTCTTCTCCCTGAGCCTCAGATGGGCAACAATCATTTTTAAGGATAAGAGAAAGTGTTTCGTGACTCAGAAGCAGACTCATACTTTGCTGCTACAGATACTGGAGTGAACATAACCCGTTAACAGCCCAGGAGGCAGTTTGAAAGGGAAATTAGTCCAGAAAGAGACATGCATGTGCGACCACGTCACTGGACACGGAGTCCCACTATTGGAGTCCCCTTCAGCCTCAAGATTAATATTATTACAATCTTTGCCGAAATGATGCACACTAAGGATAGCTTTATAAGCACACTGGGCTAGATTCAACAAGGATGCTAGGCAGAAGGAAGATTGTTCATGTCTTTCTGAACGGCGTGACTGGAGTTTGTTTGTTTGCATAGCTACCCACGAAAGCAAATCAGACTCCCGGATACTGACCCTCGGCACCCCTTATAAATCTCATTTCATGTACGGACAGACAGCTGGACGGTACCGGATATCAGTCAGCCCTGGCACTAATTTCACGGCCGTGATTATGGAGCAGACTGAATGCAAAATAAACCCCGCGATGATGTACAGACCCATTTAGCCATGTCCAAAGAAACAAGCATTCCTGAAGACGGTTGCTAAGAGCAACGTGCCTTAAGCACCACCTTTAGACCAGATGGAAGCAGAAAATAAGTGCTACTAGGAATTCAGCACGCTAGAAGAGTAACAGCATCGTGACTTTTTAAATCGTTCCCAACCCTCCCGTCAACATGAAATTGTATGCGGGAGGGGATCGTGGGGGCGGGAGGAGATTTTAAAAAAGCACCCCCCACTTACACACACGCACACACAGGCGCTGCTTCTCACAGGCGAAGACAGAGCTTTCAGTGTCCCGTGGAAATGGACGCAGCGGCTGCCGCAGCCGGCGGCCTCGTAGCCAGTTGCGAGAAGGGGCTCCCTGGGTCCAGCAGCGCTGCCAGGGGCGCAGAGGGTGTCGCTTGAGGGGGACGCAACTTTCCGCCTTCTCCCTGCCTCTCTCCCCGCCACGGTGTCCGCGGACCTTCCTCCCCCCGGGAACGCCAGGCCCTTCCCGTCCTGCCCTCTCCTACCGCAAAACTTCCGCAGGGGGACGCAGAAATCTCCCCCTTACAGACGGAGCTGCTAAGGTGTCACACACGCACTCAGGGCTGTTAAGGTTACTTTCACGGTTCTAATAGGACCCATGACCTGAGAAACCGCTTTGTTCTCCTTGAAATTTCATCCAGATCTATGACTTTTATTTTATTTCGCGCTCTCTCACTCTCCTTTTTTTTTTTTTTTTTTAATGAGGAGGAGTGGAGAGAGAGGCGAGAGAAGAGGAGGGTGACTCATATAACTTTCCCGGAAGAGGGTGTTTTTTTTTTCTCTGAAACATATAGCAAAGACCATTCTTTACCACTGAACAAGGCATAAATCACCTCTCCTCTAACACTAAATGCTACTGAAGTATCAGGCGACTAGATAGGTACCGCAAGTGAAACCAGCCAAAAGGTCTCCACTTCCAGCGCCGCGTCCATACGGAATCTACTCCGATGGACCGGAGACGGGCGGTAGAAACTTAACAACTAGTTGACAGGTTTTAACTAAGCAAGGGCCATGTTAGCGATGCTTCCCACTAGAGCGGAATTCAAACAGATACATTACGAGGAAGCTACGCAAGCTCCACAGAGCCTTAGGCAAACACGTTTGCCAGTCATTTATGTGCCTATTGTTATTATAATTATCATCATCATCATGCCGTTACTACGGCTACAATGAGCTGCAGCGACAGAAAACAACACATACAGCAATTCACCCCTCCGGATGCAAAATAAAGAGGAACTTCGGTGCCCGACTCCGGGAGCACGTCCCGGCTCTCCCCCAGCACCCCCTTCCGAGACAATCCTACGCATATATCGCATGCCGCTTTAAACGCGCGAGGAAAAAGTGTCGGGAAAGCTTACCAAATCTTAATACATGTGTGGTTCCTTGAGAATATCCAATCCACAGTAAGCAAAGAAGGAGTCTAATGGTGCATCTGAAGACTGGATTAGTTAGAATAGGGGGAATAATCTTCATGATGTTTCTATGCACACACGCGCTGCCTTACTTCCCCCTTCTAAGACGTCAGGTTTCCCGGTAGGGTAAGAATGAGGATACGTAAATTGCTGGCCCTCAGACACGATCACGGCATGGTCACAGACAGAGGAGAGAGTCTACGCTTCCCAAACCCATTAGCAATCCCTGCATGTTCTTCATTCACTGCGCCAAGGAGCAACCTTCAACTGCAAGGAATGGTGGGACATCCATGTTAGTCGGGGGAGAATCCTTGAGAAATCCAAACACACACAATGTCCAGCCGAGTAAACCTGGGAGGCAAGAAAGGAGTAAAATCAATAGGTAATCCAGCTCGAGAAATCGCTGAGGTATCGCCACATAGCGAGAGTCAACGAGCACCAGCCGTTTCACTGGCGAAGCTTTTGCCGTGCTCCCGTTCTACTGCACTGCTGCACAGCTTCTGACGCGAAGCCAAGATTAAGTGAGAGAAATTGAGATAGCTCTTCTCTTCTTAAGGCTGCCTGCCAGACAGCCTTCCCAATTTCTATTATGCAACCGATCTGATCGCCTAGTGTTGTCGGAGGAGCAAACAGCTCGTTTTTATTTACATGTTTCTAATTGCTATTAGTATTTCAGTCGCTCTGAACAATAGCTATTTTCTGCTAAGGGTCTGTGGCGGGGGGAGCGGGTGGGGGCTCAGGGGAAGAAGGGAAGCGGTGCTATAAAAATCAATTCATGCATCTGAATAGCTGGCTCGGTCGAAATCACTTAGCTTTGGAGTTGTGAAAGAGAAGCTTAACAATTAAGTCATGCAGGTTATCACAGCAAGATTTAGGCTAAAAAGGGTCGTGATATTTGCACTCAGTAACTGTTGCTTACTTGCATTAATGCATGAAATAGTGTAAATACGC
Organism: Eudromia elegans; assembly: GCA_003342815.1. NCBI lineage: Eukaryota > Metazoa > Chordata > Aves > Tinamiformes > Tinamidae > Eudromia > Eudromia elegans. The sequence goes on along the minus strand of PTEX01000296.1, from coordinate 136,747 downwards.
TGGCTTGTGTATTGACTGTCCTTAGGAACTCGCTCCGGACCCAGTGGTTACGGAACACCGACCAGCTTTTGCAAAGTAAACAGGAATCAGCAGTGCTACAACAGCCTGATGCTGAATGCACAGACCTATAGGTCTTCAGTTTCGCTCAACTTGCTTGAAATTGTAACATTGCTTAAAGGGCAAAGTAACTTGTGGATATAACAGTTTGTATTTCACACGCTATTCCGTGTGGCTTTTTTTTTTCCTTTTTTTTTTTTTTTTTTTTTTTTTTTTTTTAAAACTCAGCTTGCCTTTCACTCCAGTGCTATGCATAAGTGCTGCTGTTCTTTCCTGCACTAAGGGATCTATGTAATTTAGCATTTTGCAAAATACAAAGAGAACAATAGCACTTGTTATTTTACTTAAGGGATCCTGAATTTGTATCTGCAAATGCAGTCACGTACCTCTGGCCAGGTATTCCAAAGTCAGTCCCACTTTGTGGACTACTTCAGATTTTCTTTGGAAATGCAATTACTTCTGCTTCTGTATCCATTAAAATGCATTGATCCAGGACTGCCAGAGATTTTTATAGTCTGAGTGAAGCTTTTGTTGAAAGTATTTAAGCTTTCTTTCCAATATTAGAAGACAATTTCTAGTTCCCCACAAGGAAAATGAATTTAATTTATTCTGTATTCTGCCTACAGACATCTTTTGTCTCTTTTTCCTGCCTCCCCACCTTTTATTACCAAAGAAAATATCATTGAGATGCTTTCCCCCACACACAAAGATAACACAGAATACTTTACATAAATAAATACTTAGTGATTCTAAGTTAATGAAAACACTCTTTGAGTTCTAACAATGCATGGCAGAAGTGAGTCACAGTTAATTCTTAAAAAATATATGTATTGTAGACATGCCAAATAAGCAGCATTTAAATTAACACCTGTAATCTTGATGCTTTATACTTCTAAAAGTGTTAGCAATTCATAACAACTTTTTATCCTTATGGCTTACCGATTTCTTCAGCACATATTTACTTAAAACACTATAAAACGCCAATGAAAAGAATGTACATTCTGTGATGGGATTATTAAACATCATTGATTTTTTTTTTCGTTAAGATGGAGGCATAACTGCAATGTCAAAAATAAGTGTCATGAATGGCTAGTTCTGCAGTATAGCAGGGAATTCAATCAGTAGATTTGACTATTGGAGCACTTTAAAAGAACATCTAGCTTTAAAAGCAAGGATATCTAGCGACTCCTTCAGTTCATACTTAGAATATCTCCTAGGAAAAAAATGTGCAGAGTAAGATGCTCTTTCTTGTCTGTGCTATTTCATTTGCTCTATTCTACTTGTTCATATTTTATCTTAGACCAAAGAGAAATAAAACTGACCAGTGTGAAAGTGTGCGCATTCTCTTTCTCCCTTCTCTTTCCTCTGATGATGTCGAAATGAAGTAAAATCTTTAAAAGTTTTTTTTTTTTTTGTTAAATGCTCAGATGCCTCTTCCTGTTTAACCTGATTTTATAGTTTAATTTGGAAAGTAACTTCGAAAAAATGAGATTTATTGTCAGATTTAGTGCATTCAGCATGACATAAAACAAACTTTTTTTTTTTTTTTTTGAGGGAGTGTGTGTAAGGAATGACTGTTTTAATCCATCTAATTTCCTGTGTTCTCTAGAAAAACACGCAGCTATCTGTAACCAAGCCCTCAGAGAGCCTAACTCCCCGCGTCTCTCACACAAGCAGGCGGGACTACGAGGCTCCTCACTGCTAATTCCTTTGGTTAGCAAAGGCCCGCAGTGAAACCCCGCAGCCCCGTACGGGAGCAGGCCCCGGGCTGACCCCGTCGCCGCTGCCCGGCGGGCGCGGGTGGCACCGCGGACAGCGCCCGCCGCCCGCCCCGCGTTCAGCACCACGGACAGCGCCACCCGCCTGCGCCGCCGCGTCTGTCACTCCAGGTGTCAAAACGCGCCTTTTTTTTTTCCTCCCCCTCTTTCTTTCTTTCTCTCTCCTCTCAGAGAGGAAATTAAAATATTTTATCGGCTCTTTTAAAGGCACATATTCCACTCTCGGATATGGGAGCCGGCCCGCTGCTTAGTGGCGTTCTGTGGGCTCAAAAGGAGTTCTGCTGTTAATATCTGCTATCATGCATTCACCCAGTGCTCTGTGGCATCATTCCTCCTTCCTTCTGCCAAATCCCAGCTCCCACCTTGAAAGACAGTCATAGTAATTTCAGATTCATGTTCTCAAGAATAGCAGCTGCTTGTCAAAAGGTGAATCTTGCAATACTCAGAACTCACTGAATGTTTGTTGGCTCAAGAACATTTGTAAAATACACAATTAACTAAAGCCTCACACCTCATCACCCCAGAGTCCTTTCCTGATAATTGGATTTTAGCTTCATTTCTTATTCTGAAGGGAGAGAGGGAACCTTTAAAAATATTTTTGTCCACCCTCCAGAATAATTTCAACATGCAGGCAGGAAAACGTTTTTAGCTCCTTTCATATCTCCTTCCATGTATGTAGATGTTGGAGATGCCTGATGAAATATTTCTGTGGAGTATTTGAGGTTGTCTTGGGGGGGGGGGGGGAATGCTTGCCACCAGTGATGCTCAGTTCTTTTCCAATTGCAGTCTCTGTGAAACTGCTCTACACATTTCAGTGATTAACAGCAGCAACTGGGAGATCCATAAACAAATCCTTGTTTATGTGTTTTGATTTATTTTACAGCTTGGACATCTACAGTGGACATGGTAATAACACATCATTAATGCACAGAGACAATGTTCAAGTGAAGCTGTTTTTTAAAAAAATCCAGCTCTAGGCGAGGAAATGGAAAATAGACCATCTAAGGCCATTAAATCTCTCTGAGTAATAAAAGCCCACTAAATTCTTAAGGTATATGTCAAGTGCAAGCGGTGATCTTATGTACATACTGTTACATTTGGAAATGCGATTCTGACTACATTATTATATCAAGCACTTTTTTTTCTCTTCAGACCATATTTTGATGTCATTTTTCCCTAATAAAACTTAATCCTATTTTACCTAGCTGCCACCTGCTGGGATATATAGTTTTACCAGAGTACTTTAAGAAGAAATGGCTTTCATTTTCAAATCTGATTTGAGGATACAATTTTTCATCACTTTCCTTGTATCACTTAATCTCCTGTCTTTTCTTTTTTCATCTCTTAAAAACAACTGATGCATACTTAGTATGTATACAACATGTGGTACCCAAAGATTTGGTTTTGGGGCATTTTTCGGCAAACCCTTGCAAACACCCCAGACTCTCATGCCACCCCGGTTCTCCCGCTGTGGCAATCTGGTGTGAGGAGAGCAATAGCTCCCTGCAACACCTGACCTGCCTCTTTAGATCTCTAGGCAGAAGTACTGCAGCTCTGCTGACCAAGCAGTATCCCAGTCCTCCCCTTTAAATGTCTGCCAAAGTGTTCAAAGGAGTGTTGATATCATTTAAAAAACACATTGCGGCCCGCTTGCACCTCACTCTCTCTGGGTATAAAAACTTGTACGTTCCCCTCTGCCTTTTATTAGCTCAATCACACTTTCCAATCAAGTTTCTGCTGTGCTGATGATTAATGACATTTTAAGATGGCAATTATTTTTTAGCTACTGGAAAGACCAACTGAGTATGCAATAGATTGACTTGTTCAGGCAGTTTAGGGCACCACAACAGTGTACTTTCCTAGCAGGTTTTAAGCAGCAACACAACTGTTTATGACATTATCTACAGATCAGACATTCGTCCCTTCAGTTTGCTTTGGGCCTGGGAAAGCTGGAAAAGTATTTGGAGGGAGAAGGAGGTTGTTTAGTGATTTTCACGCTATACTCTATGGAGGAAAAAAAAAGTTTCTAAGGAAAACGTGAGGAGAGGTTTTCACTATAATGTATTCCTTCCTCCTCGGTGCGCACGGGGCTCTGGCAAGCACGCCTGCGCTCCGGCAAGAGTGCCTCTTGCTTCAGAGACAGAGAGTCTGAGCGCTCCGTTTGGGTTAAAGCTGATGCTCTCCCCAAGAACGACAAATTTGTTCAGAAATAAGAGGCAGGGCGGGCGGCAGCCCGAGAGGGTGCCGGGCAGGAGGGGACCTCGCAGAGGTAGAAGCGGGTGCCCGCCCTCAACTCTGGCCAAGGTAGAGCCCGTTTCTCGCCCCCTCTCCCGCAGGAGAGCTCTCCTGCCCGGGGCTGGGGGCTCGGGGTCCCGAGGCCCCCGGGTGGGGGACAGCTCCCAGCGTGGGGGGCGGCGGCGCCGGGGCTGGCTGGCCTCGCCCCCACCTCCACCCCGGCGTGGGGACAGGGGCGGCCGGCGCCGACACGGTGAGGAGGGACGGCAGGAAGGGAAGGCGACAGGTTTGTCCCCAGGGGCGGCGGGACCCCGCGGCAGGAGCCTGCTAGAGCAGAGCAGCCCCCGGCTCCACTCGGAGCCCCCCGGCCAGGGCGCACCGCGGTGCTGCCCCCAGCGCCGCAGCCCCTGCCCCTCACTCCGCATGCAGCCCCTCCGGCCACGGCGGCGCCCCGGGGCGTCCTCCTACCTTGTGCTGCGGGCGGGGAAGCGGGGAGGGAGAGGAAGGCGGAGGCAGGGGGAGGAAGGGCGGCGGCAGGACGGCCGGGGGCTGCCCGGGCTGCGGTGCAGCCGGCGTCCGGGCACCACTGACGGCGACGGCGGCCGAGCGAGGGTGGGAGGAAGGGAGGGAGGGAGGGAGGGAAGAAAGGAGGGAGCGAAAGAGAGAAGGAGGGAAGCAGAGAGGGAGGGTGAGAGAGAGACCCGCCTCCCGTCGGGAGCGCTGCACAGCGCCCTTTAAAGGCGCAGAAACCGCTTCCCGGCCGCCGCCGGGCTCCACGGGGGAAGCTGAGCCGGGCGCCGCCGCCTCTCCATCCCTCCGAGCCCTCGGGCAGCGAATTTTCGGGGCATTAAAAGCCCGAGCTCCTAAAACTGCGGTCCCCGAGCCCGCGGAGGGAGGCTCGGCCCTTGCCGCCTGTAGAACGGGGCCCAGCAGCTCCCTGGATCTGTCCCTCCTCGGGCGCTTTCTCTCCCCGCTATGCGGGTTGCGGGAGAGGAGAGCACTGTTGCGAGGGCGACGAGGGGACGGGGGACGAGGGAGGGCAGGAGGAGTGGGGGGGTCAGCCATGCCTGAGTCGGGGGTCTCGACGCCGAGTGCGCGAGAGCGGGCGCTCTCCACGGGACCTGCCACCGCCTCCGCTTCCTCGTGGCCCGACTCCCTCCGTGACACTGCGGGGGAGCTCCGATAACCGGATAAACCCTCCGCGAGGAGCGGCGGTGTGAAACGGGCGCTCCTCGCAGGATTGCCAGCGCTCTCTGTTCCCCGCCAGCCCAGCTCGCCCCAGCGGCCCCGCAGGCGTGCGACCAGTTTCCCTTTCTCCCGCTGGTTCTGCTTCCTGGACGCACAAGCCTTGAAGTGCCGCAGGGTTTCCTCAAACCCGCCAGCCGCAGCTCCCCTCCACCCCCTGGCCTGTGACCACCGCAGGAGATCTGATCTCCCAGGCAAAGGTGCTCTGCAGCGAGTCAGAAAAAGCCCCGCGCTTTCCCTGCTCCCCTCGGACTGAAAATCCTCGTGTCTGCATTGGCAGAGAAGTGCTCCCGCATCCCCCGAGGGCTGCTCGAGCATCGCCCCGTGCGAGCAGCCCCTGAGACCTGGTTATCGGAGAGGGGGGCAGCTCGAAAATCATCAAAGAGATGAGGCTGGAGAGGCACGGTGGGGAGGGGGGGCGCGGGGAACGGAGGACGGTGGGGACGGGACGAGGGCTGGAGGCTGAAAAGCTCCTGTAATTAAGTAAACAGCAGAGTTGTTGTGCGGAGTAAATAAATAGTCAATGATGCCTTTGTAGGGGAGCGCGCAGGCGGCCCAGGCGCACAGCAGGCTCGCGGCGAGCGGCTCTGCTCGCTGTGACTTGCAGCTCAATCGGCCCCACAGCACAGTACTTAATTACCAGCAGCGCGCTTGCATGGCCGACAGCAAATTCATTAGTCAGTTCATCTGCCTCAGGCTGTAATGGAGAAATGTAACGGAGATAACTCTTGTAAAAACCAAAACAAAACCAAACCAAACAAAGGCATGCGTAAAGCAAAAGGCTTTGTGCCACCTCAAGGAGAGAGAGAGCTGAGCAGAGAGCTCCACACCAAGGGCAACTGGGTTGCTTGGTGGGCTGGGGCAGGAACTGAATGGGACACCCATGTGAAAGCTGAGCTCTGTGGGACCTGCCAGGGGGATTGCCACCGTGTCCACCTCTGTGCCAAGGAGAAGACAAGCGGGTTAGCACTGCAAGCAAGCAGACCAAGGGTGGGAAACATGGATAGTCACTTGAGCAAACAACCCTTGTGAAAGTAGCCACTTGGTGACTGGGCCCCTCTTCTTCTGGCGCATGCTACTTTTGCCTTGTAGCTATCCAGAGTTTTAAGATTAGATCACAAGCATAGGCAAGGGATGGCATATAAATGTGTGACTGCAAAGGGTCATTCTAGATGTGAGAAAGGACAGTAGACAAGGAAAAGGGATGTGCCTTTTCAGTCCCCAGAGAGGTCCCAAGATCACAGGTGTACAGCATAATGCACGCACTCTGTGTAATCATTTCACCTCAACTGTGCTGCTGCAGAGAGCCTTTTCCCTTGTTGCCTGGGTTACATTTATGTCCAGATGTGGCATCTTGAACGCTTTCCTAAGCCAACAACAATTCACACAGAAGCCCATCCTCCATCACACATGAAAGAGATTCAAAATATCACCAGTGCTAATATTATCAATATTTATCGTTCCTAAATATTAAGAGATTTTACACTCATGTCATTTTTGTTCAAATAAAGAAAGCATGTGTAGGGACAACACAACTAAGATGATACTGCACATACATATTGGGAAGATTTTGGGATTCCTTTTTCTCAGGCTTTGCCTAGTGAAAACAGGGGGGAAAAAAGTTAAAGTGATGTAAGGTTGTACAATAAAATCTCTGAGGCCTATTAAATGAAAATTAGTTCTTGACATTGTATTCAGTTTTGGGCCCCTCACTACAAGAAGGACATTGAGGTGCTGGATCATGTCCAAAGAAGAAAATGAAGCTGGTGAGGGGGCTGGAGCACAGACCTTTTGAGAAGTGGCTGAGGGAGCTGGAGTTATTTAGTCTGGAGAAGAGAAGGCTCCTTATCACTCTCTACAACTACCTGAAAGGAGGTTCCAGTGAGGCAAAAGTCAATTTCTTCTCTAGAATAAATATGTATCGAAAAAGAGGAAATGGCCTCAAGTTGCATCAGGGGAAGTTCAGGTTGGATATTAGGGAAAAAGTCTGCATGGAAAGAGTGGAGAAACCTTGGGACAGGCTGCCTAGGGAAGTGGTGGAGTCACCATCTCTCTGGCCGTGTTCAAGGAAAGTGTAGATGAGGCACTTAGGGACATGGTTTAGCAGGCACAGTGTTGAAGGGCTTATGGTTGGACTCAATGATCTTGAAGGTCTTTTCCAATCATAATGATTATATGATTCTATGACAGACAATAATAAATCTGCCATTAGTATTAAGTACACCTTAATATTTAACTTTATTTTCCTTCTTTGTCCTTCAATTTGGACTAGCTATGCCAAACTTTGACAGAAATTTAACTCTTTTAAAGAAGCTTAAATAAGATTTTATGAAAATGCCAAACCCAAAACATCCTTCAGTGGTTCTAAAACTAAAACTTGTCCCCCGTAAGAGCTGAGGCTTAACAGGCCTAAACAGCTCCAAAATCCTATAATGACACAGATCTGAGTACCGATCTTGTCCAAGAGCAGCTACTCAAAAAGGAAGCAACTTTCAGTATTCCAGATTGCAGACAACTCTGCAACACTCGGCAGATTGCAGAGTTTTCTTTCTACTAGCCATTTTTTAATGTAATTTTGTGCTTGTGTACAACACGAGATGGATTTTCAGGAAATATGTGTCCTACAACAATGAAATAAGGACTTCAGATACAGCCTAAGACCAAAGAAATAATTGTCATTGTATTAGATTGTCCAGGGAAAATACTTCATGCTAAAATACTACTCATATCAAACTCCAGATGTTCGCAGTTGCCTGAGCCTTTTCATGATAAGGGTGTATAACAATATTTCTGATCAGGGTGGTTGCACGCACCAAACTTTGTAGCTTCGAACAGAAGAGTGAGTTAATGCAAGGTGGGAGAACAAAAAAAAAATCCCAGCAAATAAAAACCTGTACTTAAATCATCCACTTGAGGGAGACACTAAGTCACAGGTCATCAGTATGTCAGTAAGATGAATAACACACAAAATTAAATTTTTAATTGATGAGGGGTTTGTACCCATTTTGCATTACTGTTAATTTTAAAAGTACCAGCCTGGTGTAGCACGGAAGGCATGATATATCTCATAGTAATTCATAGATCTGAAATGTCTGACTTTTTTTTTTCTTCTTTTTTTTCTCTCCCCTTACACTGTCAAGCAAGATGAGGTTATCTAATGACTTTCACTAATGGCTCTTAGGCAGGAATATCTACAGTCGTTTCATTTGATACTACATAACTCTAGAATTAACATCTCACACTTGCATAGAAATAAGAGGCCTAAAGTATAACAGAGGTTTACTAAGAGGTATAAAAGATTTGAGTCTAAATATCTTTGGGTAAAATGGCTACACAAACTGACATCACTCTTCCTCTTACCTGCAGAGAATGTAGACATGATTTTAATCCATCTTCTAAAACTAGCTTTTGCATATTCCAAGAAACATTATTATTCTCACAGACTATTTCTAAGATTATTTCTTATTATTACTGCTTTTGACAGATACTGTGTCTGTCTAGTCCACATACCTGAATTATGATGCACAAAACTGTATAGAGTACTGAAAAGATGGCAACCAAAGTAGTAAGCGGGAGGAAAGACTGTTATTTAGTGTTTTCAGGTTCCAGGCTTATTCAGAAAACCCAACATATTGTTTGACTCCTTTGCAGCAGCATGATATTGTAGATTCATATTCTCCTTGTGACAATAAGTTCTGTGTGCTTTTCCTCTTAACTGCTCCCTGATTAGCTGTTTTCTCACTTACATTTTCCAGAGCTACCCATTCTCTCTTCAGTGTAGAGTCTTGTTCAGGTCTCTATTGAATTTTATTCTTATCTCTAGACCATATTTTAAATTTATTAAGATCAATTTCAAATTCTGTGCCTAATCAACAACATTTTGCAGTTTCTCTCATCTTTGCTTCATCTAAACATTTAAATGAAGCAGCGATAGCAGAAATAGAAGTACAGAATAGCAACAGAGCAGGACACGATCCTAAAGAATTGAGGTGTTGTTGTTTTTTGTACAGTTTGACAGCTTACCAATAAAAAAAAATTGTAGCCCTTTCTTCTTGTATTGTGTTTTGCCTATGCAAATGTCACATCCTATTCCTATTACTCTTATTAAATATAGATCCTGTTTTGTGATTTATTTTTTTTTTTTTTAGCTAATGTCTGTTTCTATGATGATGAGTCCAATAGAATACATACCACACACTCATTCTAAAGGAAAAGTATATATGGGAAAGATTATTCTGCAGATTTAACGTGTATCAGTCTCAGTTTTAAAACACAACTGTAATTCAGATGAAGGCAGGAAAAATACCAATAGCAGGACCAAGAGAGCCTCACAGCAAAAGGGCTGAAAGAAGAACCAATATGAAGCCAGTTGCAGGATCAGGACCTGTTTTATATCTAGACTCAGGCATATAAACTTAAATTCTCTTTTTTAAGCATTTAGTTCTTATAAGCCCAGTGCTACTGGCTGCTACAAGTAGAATCTCTGTTTTATGCCACAATCAAGAACTAATCCCAGCTCCCCATAAAATAGTTTTAAACAGAACTCCAATTGATAAGAAGCATAATATTTTAATTCAATCAGTGTTCAATAGCAGGGGACTTTGTTCAACAGAAGACAATGTTCAATAGATAGGGACTTTAAATCATAAATATGAAAGAGGACACTCTAATAATGGGAAGAAACTTCATTTTTAATTTGCAACTGAGTTATTGTTCCAATAAGATTTGAACTTCAGTAATAACATAAAGATGAAATGGGTCTTTGATCATTTTACTTTTTCATGTCTCTGTCAGAATATACCATGCTAAAGATTCACGTAAATCATGCATCAGTGAACTATTTCAGTTTTTTTTGTGTAGTTGATCAGCTTGACCCAAACTCTTCAGACACTGGAGAGTTTGTTTGTTGATTGCATTTACAATATTTAATGAGAAAGTTTCCAAGTGTTTTATTCACTGACAACTTACAGAACCAATTTTCTGTAAAGAGGACAATCTATTGTTCTAAATGCCTAATTCTGAGGTAATAATATGGGTATGGTTGGTAGTTCCTTTATCTATGTTTAATATACTGGTGAAAATATGCCTCCATCCTTAGATTCCCAGACATTTGAACCAAGTTATCTATTATAGATACTATTATGAGTTATAATGCATTTATTTTCTCCTCCTTGAATTTAAAAATCAGAAAGAATCCTTTGTCAAGATTCAGATATATGGCAGCAGATATAACATAATAGTTGTGGTAACCTCCACACAGTAGCTGAGGAGTCTGTACTTGCTGCTCCTTAGGGCAACTCAGCTTTCAACTGACTTTAAATTTTCAGAACAAAAGGTTTGACATTTGTTATTGTGGAAAAAATTACCACAAGATTCGTGTAGAGTCTAAATCTCTTTTTGGTATTGGAAAGTGAGTTTCACCCAAAGAAAGAATACAATTCTAATTTACCTTAAAATTATTTTAGTTATACTATGCCAAGTAAATCTGGTTAATGAGGGGGCAAACTGATGCGGGAGAGAGAGGAAGCAAGAAAATGGTGCCACTACTAAAATCTAAAGAGTTTTAGCAGTTAAGAAAATTAATTTCTGTTTGGCGAAAATATTCCTTAGAGTATGTTCCTCTACAACATACATTTAATGTGAACAGATATTCATATACTCTGGCATTAAATACAAAAAAGTAGGGCAATGAAAATCATAAGTAATGGAGTCCCAAAGAGTATAGAAATTTAAATATCTCAATAAAGTCATACAAATTGTTATTTTTGCAATACTTTTCACATTTGATTAAGCAATGATATTCAGAAGTCACCTGGAAGTGATCCTGTACCACGTGCTCTAGGTGTCTCTACTTGAGCAGAGAGGGTTGGACCAGGTCATCTCTAGAGGTCCCTGCCAACCTCAGCTGTTCTGTGATTCTGTGCAATTGTGCGATTTAGGCACCTTTACCTCCTTCATTTCTCCAATATCACATTCACTTGATGGAAGAAGAGATAAAATTTTCCTTTCAGTCTGCGTTAGTGGTAAAGCAAAAGAAATTTTAGCTTCTGGAAAAGCAGTTAAAACAAAGTAATCAGTGGGATTCAATTATTTAAATGCTTTGTCAAATCAAGGTCCATCTTAGAGAAGCCATACAAGGCTATGCAAGATGACTTTCTATGGAGAATAGGTTATTGCTAATATGCAAGAATGATGATGATTACTTTCCAGTGATTTTCTACCTAGTGTGATACTTTGGGGAAGCTATAAAAATTATCTTGATAGCTTAACTGCAGTATATTGTTGAAATCCATGTCCATGAAAGTCTTTTAAAATGGGAAGGGACAAAAGAGGACTTATTTTTCACTATTTAAGATTGCTGAACCCAAATTTTTAAAGTTGCTAAGAGGGAAAAAAAAAAAAAAAGAAAAGAAAGGGGAAAAAAAACCCTGTTGGATGTACTCTTCTGAGAGAAAGGGCATTACAATGAAGAGATGATGAAACAGGGGCTGTGAAAAGCAGAGCCTGAAATTGAAACTGAAACACAAACCAAAAATCAAGAGAGATAAGAGAAAGCAAAAACTGTTCTTGAGTTGACAGGCCCCTTACTGAGGGGAAGGGAGGGACTGAAGAGAAGTATCAGAAAAGAAAAAGAAAAAATCCTTTAAACTTACTGAAAATTCTGGGAGAAGATGCTATTTTGGAATGCTTGTCAGGAGGAGTGAAGTTTTGCTGAAGATGAAAAGAAACACACTGGCTATTCTTGGATAACTTAGGACAGTTTGATTATCCTTAACACTATGTACAGCATAAAGCATTTTCATGGAAACATTTCAAATTTGGTCTACAATTGTTTTAATTAATTACCATTTTATTCCTAATTTGGCCAACTATTGTGTCTATAAAAGGTGAACAACGAGGCCTTGAGAATACGCAGGATCAGACCTATAACTACTCTTTGTCAAAATCAATGTTGGGTCAAAAGAGAAGCTGGGAAACTCCTATATCTACCTATACCAGTCTCCTATATCTACCGAAAAGAAAGAAAAAGATAGAGAAAAAAAAGAAAGTGTATGGTCTTTCCACTTTCAATATATATTTTGTCTCTTAATAGACAAAATGAATTACTCCAGTATCTCCTGAAACAAAGAAAAGAAAATCTCTCCTTGCAGAATATAATCTTTTCAGATTTGTTATTCTTTTAGGAGGAACATCTAATGGAAATGAAAATTAATATCATAGAATGCTTAAGATTGGAAGGGGCCTGTAGAGGTCATCTAGTCCAAACCCCCTGCACACGCAGGGTCTCCTAGAGCATGTGGCACAAGGTGGTGTCCAAGCAGGCTTTGAAGATCTCCAGAGAAGGAGACTCCACCACCTCTCTGGGCAGCCTGTTCCAGTGCTCTGTTGCCCTCACTGTTAAGAAGTTCTTTCTCACGTCCCTGTGGAACTTTTGGTGCCTCGATTTGCGGCCATTTCCTCTAGTCCTATCTGACTACCACTGAGAAGAGGCCAGCCCCATCTTCCTCACTCTCTCCCTTGAGATACTTATATATACTGATGAGGTCCCCTCTCAGCCTTCTCTTCTCCAGGCTGAAGAGGCCCAGCTCTCTCAGCTTTTGCTCATAGGGCAGATGTTCCAGGCCCTTAATCATCTTTGTAGCCCTGCCCTGGACTCTCTCCAGCAGCTGCACATCCCTCTATATCCCAAAAGGAAGAATTGATTATGACCAGTGAGAAGAAAAAATAACCACATCAAGACTCAATCTGAAATCAAATACTTTGCTGTTTTTTGCCTATTCCTTCAGTCTTAACACATACCAAGAAAGGAGAACTAGAAGTAATGATACTCCACTTTTTCCTGTTTTATTAAGAAGTTTCTTTCATCGAAAGCAAACAAACAAACAAAAAAAACCCACCAAAAGATAAGGGAGAATTCTAATCAAGGAAACTGAGACAAAGAAGAAACAAAATCAAATGAAGAATAGTTCTTAATAATAATATCTTTATAGACACGTGACTGTGAGATAAGTAAGCTGGAACGTGCATGGACATTAGCACTACCTCTTCATATTCCATTTTTAATGGGAAATATAAGAAAGTTTTCATGTAACTCCTTGCATTTTACAGTAGATAGCACTATGATTCAGATGATTAAAGAAAGTTTAGAACTTTGAGGAGCAGGTTTTTCTCCAGAAAATGAAAGAATGAAGTTCGTAATCGCACATAGATTCGTTTATGGCAAGTAAAAGGCCGTAACACCCAGTGGAGCAAAGTAAAACCAGATTAAAACTTTTAGATGATATCTGAAATATGAGGCACATACAAGTCTGAAGCTAACAGAGCACCTGCCCAGGTAATTTACAGTATTAACAGCAATTGAAGTCAGCATTATTAAATTTCTTGTTTGAAAATAGACCTTCGACACAATATTACCTATTGCTGCATGATAACTGCAGGTCTGGAACACTCTGAGCTATAGTTTAGGAAAAAAATCCATAAAGCTCTATAAGAAAAGAAGAGTTTGAAATATGTCCAAATTTATCCATTCACGGCCCCTTGAATAATGTCAGGAAGAATTTCTTATTACAAATCACTGACACTGATCTCCTAGTACAGAAAATGTTTTCCATTTTGAAAGAACACTAGTTACTAATACTGCAATCTGCACAGTCCAAGCAAAGTAGGCTAAACTAGTGGCATTTTGTGAAGAGTGACTATCTCTCATCTTGCACTTTGAGTTAAAGTTCTTCAGCAGCAGACATATATAATGGAAATCTCTTGCTACATATTAGCACCTATAAGTTGTAGTGTTTTCCTAACAGCATGTCTTATTGATTCTACCTATAAATCATGTGTAGTCCAAAACTAGGCCATTTACTTGTCATTTTCCATGCAATATTCCTCTTATTCTTTTCTGTTTATCCTGAAATGAAGAAACACCCACTTATGAATTACACAGATCACTCAAATTAAATAGGAAGATCTCAACACTTTAGAGATTGAATTTGTAATCCCATACTATGAACTAATCAAAAGAAATGAACAGAAACAAACAGAAAATAAAAAGACAAACACAATAGCAATAGTATGGCAAAAACTGCAGCCTTTCCCAAAAAAAAAAAGAAAAAAAAGATACTAGAGATCCTGACTTACTCGTAAAGCTTCGTTGTGGTTCCCAATCACTCCTAAACTACTTTTGTCAGTGGTTAAAGAAAACAGCTTTTTTTTTTTTTTTTTTTTTTCAACTAAGTATTTAATCATTAAACTCTCAGGAGAATTTGTGGTTTTGTTTTGTATTTCTGCCAGAAGATTACAGATCAGCACTTACTGACAACTCTTTTTAAGCAACATAACATAATTGTTAGCACTCTTCATTTTGACATAGAAGCAAGATGTTAATTCCATCTCATAGCAAAAATATAAACCATAAAGCAGATAAAGCAAAAAGAAAAAAACCTATATATGTGTATATATATATTCTCATATATATTTATAATATTGTTTTAATTTGTTCTCGGAGCCTTTTAGGTTTGCTTTTCCACTCACACTTTTGTTTAGGTGTGTCTCCTTTTTAGGAAATGTGTATTTGCCCTTTAGATAGTAAAGATGCTGACTGAGGATAAATATTCTAAGGGAACAGAAATAACTCCACATTAAGCTGATTTTGTGTCTCCATCTAAATTTTTCTGTAAGTCTCAGATGATAAATATCTAGTATATTAGTCCACTAACAACTTGGTTAAATGAAAATTTCCTCTTATTTTGTGAGATAATAATAAGTAATAAATAATAAATTCTACTAATGTACTTGGGGCTAGGTCAGCATCGAGGATAAATCAATAGAAGTCTCCAATTTTCAACAATCTTGTTTTAAATATGTGTGTGTGTGCACAAAAACAAAGGCCATCTGGAAGCAAAGGCTTCCAGATACTGATACAAAGCCTGATACAAAGGCTTCACTAATACTGAGACATCTCCAGTGCAGATAAGACATTAGAAAGATGCAATTTAAATTATGTTTATTTAGTAACATTTCAAAAAGTCATATATCCACCTTTATTTCATTTTGCTTTTCTGTTGAGGTTCCAACTATTAGTCATGTTCTTTTTTTTTTTTTTTTTTTTTTTTTTTTTTCATTACTCTCTCTTCTCTCTGAACTTGTCCTGAAAAAAAGCAGTCCGTTTCCACCATGAAATTTCTTATGTGCAATTAGTAGGTGATTTTATAGCTTCAACTAAGGGTTCAGATACATAAGATCTTTTTGGATCACTAACCTTCTTGGGATCTGCACCTAGTTACACCAGATGATTTCAAAATTCACTGAAGTAAGTTAAAGATGTTCAGGACTGTATCTTCAAGAGGTATACTGCCCCTGCAGATTATTTTTTCTTTGAGAGATGTTTCAGAATAATAAAACTGCAGTAAATGCATTTAAATCTTAAGAGTTTAGAGCTAAGTTTTTTTCTATAAACTTTGATTAGGTAAATGAGACAAGATTTACACATTAAAAAAAGTACAACTTGAGATGCAGAATAGGAAACTATAATTGACAAGAAGATTTGTATTTGAAGGGAGCATAAAATAGTAAACTCAAATGCAAAAGTTTGTGTCTTAAGCATCCAAGTGAACAAATCCCACTTACATAGACTGGTCTCTCCTAAATGATTTAAATCCTGTTATTGAGCCAGTCTTCTGGTATTTTAGCTCTCAGTGTCAAAAATTGTAATGGGTACAAGCATATTATGATATTTGAAAGGTTTATAATTTGGTCATGTTTTGGTGATTTTCACAGGGACTATAATATGCATATCACCACTACAATGACCATCCCAGAGATATTTCAAAGCAGGGGTTTAGGGGGAAGAAAGTCTCATTCTTTGACAATAGTTGAGTCTTTGTAAATCTGTTTGAACTAAGCTTCTGGAATAAGATTTCTCTGTCCAAATTCAGACATTGATATCCAAAAATAGTCATCTAGACAGTTTTATAGTTAGTGCAAAAAATAAGCTTTCTTAGAGTAAAATGGATCTGACCTATTTAGCTATTTACTGTAGAATAAGGCAATGGAAAATAGGTCTTCAATTAAAAACTGCCTACAATAAACATTTCTGCTTTTCTATATTATAGAGTAGCTGAATGTTTTTAATTTTGAATTAAAATCTAAATCAAGGCATAAGAGACAGTTTGCATTTAGTTTCCTGGTTTGCCATTGTATATGAGTGTGTGTATATGTATGTGTATTTGTTTGTATATATGTGGATGTGAATACATTTTTCTAATACTATTTTTTCTGCATACTATTTTTTCTGAAATTTTTGAGAAATGTACATAGTAGTATATAGATCAAGTTCAATAAGACATGACATCTTTGCTTACTTCATATTTAAAAGACCAGTGAATACAGGAGTTATACAGAACTAGAACACAGTATAAAAATACTACCTTTTGTATGAATGTCATATAACTTATTTTTCTGTATTGTATCACAAAATCACAGAATGGTTGAGGTTAGAAGAGATATTTGGATATGACCTAGTGCAATTACCCTGCTCAAGCAGGGTTACCTCGAACACATTGCACAGGATCACATCCAGGTCGGTTTTGAGTATCTCCAAAGAAGGATGCTCCACAAGCTTTATG
This sequence comes from Eudromia elegans, assembly GCA_003342815.1. Lineage (NCBI taxonomy): Eukaryota > Metazoa > Chordata > Aves > Tinamiformes > Tinamidae > Eudromia > Eudromia elegans. Next base: position 119,811 of record PTEX01000296.1, on the reverse strand, counting down.
GGTACCCTGTTCCAGTGCTTTGTCACCCTAACAGTCAATAAGTTTTTTTCAAATTCAGGCAGAAATTTCTTGCTTCAGTTTGTTATCACTGACTCTTGCCAACACTGAAAAGAGTTTGGTTCCATCCTCTTTATCCTGGACCCATTCGTCCTTCATCTGGTTCCTCAACCCACTCAACTCACTACAAGTGGTTCATCATCAAAATCGTGTCGGCCCTGATACTCCTGATGGTGACCCTCTTCCTCTACATCATTCTAGGCTACAGGGTTGAGATGGGAGAGGAAAGAAAGGAAGGGTTCTTTCTTCAGCCCATTGCAGTATTTAGCTGTTGAAGACCCGCCTTTCACAGTGTCAAGTGTTTGAGACGCTTACTACCTGGGGAACTCTTGGGATTGTTTTTAGGAGGATGCTGTTTTGATCTGTCAATAAAACTGTTTGAAGCCTTTCCAGAAGTGCTGCAATCTGCAGCTGCCCTTCTGGGCTGTGGCAACTCCATTGCTGCAGGGAGTTGGGCCTTTTGGAGCTGGGCATTCTACAATAATACCCTGTCTATCTCTTGTTCATCTTCTTGGATGCTATGCAGACAACTGACTTCCTTAACTTCTTTACCTGAAGACACTGCTTGTTGGCAACAGCACAGCTGACTGCATCATCTTCTCAACAAAGGAGACATGCTTGTATGGTGGAGATGGTGGGACAACTGGGCTGATCATCACCCTTCCCAGCACTGCTGTAGGTGTGAGGTGAGATATCAGTGGGACAATGAGGGGCTGTGAGAATCACAGAATGGCTGAGGTTGGAAGGGACTTTAGGAAATGACCTAGTCCATCTAGGTCTAGGCCTCGCTTTGGAGGGCCACCTGAAGCCTCTCTGATCAAGAGATACTGATCCAACAGCGTGGTGGTAATTTCTGTTCTCTGCATGTTTGCTTTTCTTATTTTCTTTGTATGTTCATTTTTAAACAACTAGTGTTTTGCCATAAAACTCTTTCTGACACCTCTATTTTTGAGAGATATTTTACAAAGTATTAAAAGGTAGCTTCTAAATACAAAATTGCTTTTAAACACATTAAAAGTTAAAACTTACAGGACATTTTAAACTTGTTTGTGATTCTGCTTTTATCACCTCGACATAGATACACCATTATATGGTATAGATATTTTTTTAAAAAATGACATAACAGTGTTACATTACAGAATTCTTATGCAAGTAAATATAAAAAAAAAAACCACACTGAAAGCTTAAAAATGAACCCTTTGTACTACTAATACACCCAGAGTTTTTCTATCCAATTATCAAAAAAGTAGAGCTGTGCTATTGATAATCTGCATTCTGTTTACATTATCACATCTAATACCTATAATGCAAGTAGTGAAGTTATAAATTAAACAGATCAAGAAAAATCAATAATGTTTTGCAATGCATGTTGAGAAGTACATATAACCTAGTATGTCCACCAGAGTGTGTAGGGCATTATTGTTTGTCACCAAATGATCTATTTGAAGTCTGATGAATTTATACATACCTGTTCATGTATCTTTACAGGGAAATAGCCTATGTATTTGAAGAAAAGACTATTCACATTATAAAAACTGTTATATTAGTTTTTCTATTAATCACAAAGTCAGCTCTGCAAGTTCTATGTATAGAGTTTTGCATAAAGAATTTGCATCTGGCACCTTAACATTTATCAAACCATCACTTATGTTGGGTTTATTTTGTGGATTCCTCAGGTTGAAAGGCTTTTGTGAAGTCTCATATGCCTTCCTGTGATTTTTTCCTTTTTTTTTCCCCTGAAAGTTAAAAATCTGTACTAGAGTGGGTTTATGTACAATAAGCTAGCCACTTCAGTCTTGTCTCATTCTGTAAAGAATCATAAACACCCCCAAAACAAAGTACCTTTCTGTCAGTCTCTTGAGAGAAGCAAGGATTTTGCCCTGCTCCTTTCCCTAAGATGTCCATCCAGGAAAGAGAGAAGAGGCATGGAGGAATTGTGCGCTTCATCTAATAAAACACATTGCAAAGATGAGAGAATGCATTTCTCTGTCTGTCTTTTTTTTTTTTTTTTTCTCATTATTGTTGTAGTTTGCAAGTAAATCCAGGACAATCAGTCAGTTTTTACATTGATATAACTAAGACATTTATAACTATATGCACTAATTGAGTGAAGGGTCAGGTCTTACATCTCTAAAATTTACCAAGCCTTTTAGACTTGTTTTATTAATACCCATCCCATGTTCTAAGTGTTGCACAAAACAGTAAAATATACAACACTGAAAATCAATAACCCAGAAAGTAAATTTATCTAACCTTCTCAAAACTTACTTTCATCTATCAATTAAAGTACTTATTATAAAAAGAAAAAACTTTCCATAATTTATTATTGAGCCTCATCCCCAAAATGTCTGAGAGAAAAAAAAAAAAAAAAAAAAAAGAAAGAAAAAAAGCGCCTTTCAGGATGTCTCCTGTGTCCCAATTTCTGATGGTGTCAGGTAAAGGAAAGTACTTGTGTATTAGATAGAGCCTTAGGGATGACCAGGCTGTGAACTTCAGCATTCTTTACTGTGAAAATTTCATATAATAATGTTTAAAGTACCTGCTGGGGGAGAAAGTCCTCAACCGTTTAAGTTTTAATGTTGACTCTCCACATGGCAAGAACGATCTGGAGTTAATTCAAGTTGAGGTGACTGCCTTTTGCCTGGCAGGAGAGCTCCCTTAGTGCTGTGACCCAAACATGTCTGGCTGTCTGAATATTGTTTGATTAAATTCAATATAAACACTTCTCAGTTTGATTAACTTAGGACATAATCAGGATCTGGAGGAGTGTGGTACACAGAGAATGAAAAACAAACTTCACATACAGCATACTTTAGCTGGATATTGCACTGAAAATGTCATTCTGTCACTTATTTTGAAATTGTGAAACATAATAAACTGGAAAATAACCCCAGTGTGAAGAAAATAGTCTTACTGCATTCTTACTCCATCTTATCAGTAAACTTTTGTACAAAGTGGAGTTATGGTCAAGAAGACCTAGCAACGACTTAGAGAAGCTTAGATCTAATCTGAAGTTGGAAAACTACTCTACTCCCTTTCCTACATCCTGAAAAGGAATAAATTCTTTTTTTTTTTTTTAAATCATAATGTTTCGGGAAAAAAAAAAAGAAAAGGAAAGAAAAAAAGAAACAAACGTCTCTTTTTATTTTTCAAAACCTGGAATTTCAAGACACAACCACAATTCAAACAAAACAAATCATATTATTAAATAAAATTTGTAATTTTCTTTATTCCTTGAAATAGCTGACCTCTAATTTTCTTTGAGTTCTGAAAGCATAGTTCTTCTGTTAGTTAAAAGACTCCTGAAAGACTCTCATGCCTGCCACATAAATGCTTCAGTTTGTTCAGATAAGGGCATTTTGTTTAACTTTCATTTTATTTCATTAAAATCTTGCGACCAAATATTTATCTCATGAAGTTGCATAGATCTTGCTGACAGAGCTACAGTGAGCTAATATATATTACAGAACTAACCTTGAGCCATTTAAAGGAGTTTTAAGGGAACAATGATTTTTTTTTCCCCTCTGGTATTATCACAACCTATTTTTAGATTCCTGCATCATATTAGTAAAAAACAGATTTCTAGCCACGATCCTTCTTTTTTAAGTATGTCCATTCCTGAATGGTCCATTCAATTAATACTCATAATAAAATGAGCAAAATGTATATCCAACCCTGCCACAATTAAAATGTTAAAAGTATGATTTAAAACAAAGAGTCATTCTGCTTTCGGAGCTCTTCCACTATTAGCTCACCACACTGTGAAGCAGAGCTGCATAACTGATTACACTATATAAAAAGCATAAACTATTCTGAGGAATTTCAGCAGTACAACCATTTTTGGTGAGGTTACAGTGACAATTTTTACCAAAAGTGGGGATAGAAGAAAAAGAATGTCATCTTATCCAAGTCTCCACCAGCACAGGATTACTTTCTGTTTTATATTTGCTAATACTTTGTAACAAAAGAACTGCACCACATCATGTCAGCTCATTGACAAGCTCTTTAGTCTATTAATGGAGGAATTAATAACAAATTATCCCAAAAGCCCAGTGGGAAGACTCTGGGCATCTCTCTCAATTCTGCAGTGAGGTTCAGATTCTTCTCTCTTTAGAATAGATTTTTTTTCCTTGCAAGGGTGGTCAAGATATACAGAGGTTCTCTCTCTCTCTCTCTCTCTCTCTCTCTCTCCCTATCTCCCTCTCGCTCTCTCTTTTTTTTTTAATGACATTTGATTGATTACAAAAGTAACAGCTAAAATAGCTTTTTACATTTAAGGAGCTATATAGACTTTGGCTGAAATTTCACTGTCAAACTTTCCTTCATAAGATAAATAATCTTAAAACCATTAATGTCTAAGGACTGTAGGGCAAAGATAAGATCAATTACTATTTCTTAACAGAGACATTTACCTTCCAACAAGAAATAACACCTAGATGATTCTTCCAAGTTTATTTTCTGTCAGAAGAGAAATCAGTATCAGTAATCAGGTCTATTGTGCCACAATATTCACTAAACCTTGAACAGAAATAGTCATACATACTTCACAGTTTTGACTGTGTCCACAGGAATATATGGGACATGAAGGGAATCTGATTGGCCAAAGTGATCATTGTCACACTGAAGCTCTTTCTTTTAAAAAGTTTTAAAGATATAACAGCACTAACCTTCCCAGCTTGCTTTTATTTGCATGCACTATTGTTCATGATTGCTTTGAATGTGCTTGAGAATTGACAAAGACTTTTTGAAAATGGTTCTCATACCCAAGAGCAAGTGACAATATCACGAACAAGTTAAAACTATTGCTTCTTTATTTTGTATATGCATGTATATACACACATACACATATACATATGTATACACTATATATACACACATATATATATATCATTTATGTATGTGTGTGTGTGTGTATATGTAATGAGCAGCAGATCTCTGGAGATAAAATAACATAGGCTAAGTGCACTGCAGTAATGCTGCTAATAATCCAGAATTACTACTGGGTTGAATTATTACAGTCTTGATCTCACAGTATTATTTCAACAGTGGATAATTTATTATTAATTTTTACAGATAACTGAAAACATTTTGCTATGGGATTTCCTAGATGACCCAGGATCCATACTGGTTAATCCAGTAAATGATCCATGAAGCAGTAAGGAGTTAGAAGGAAAATGGAGAGAATACTGATGAATTCTGCTCTAAAAGCATATTAATGGCTTATATAAGCAACTGAATCTCAGAACTTTTATAATCAAAGCTACTCTGTTTTTTTTTTTTTTTTAAATTAAACCTAAGGTTTTGAAAAGCATCTCTAAACACATTATCTATCAGTGTTTGTAGAAATATATTAACGTTTTATTGTCACAATTTAAGATTAGCTAAAGAATCTTTGCAATTCCTCTAGAATAATAGTAAATAGGAGCTGGAGAAACTGCAGAATCCCTTCTGCAATAAATACAACTTGCCAAACAGAGTTTTTTTTCTTTACCGAAGAGATAGTGTTGTCTCATTTGGGTACTTTACCCATTTCAGCACATGTACAGGGAAAAATAAGTGAAAGTCATAGTTATGAACCACTCTCTTTCTCCTTTCGCATCTATTGGGAAAGGACAACTGAGGAGATAAGACATATTTTCTTGCCCTAAAAGCAAGAGGAAAACCTTTGACTTTAAACAATTTTGAAGCAAGTACTTACTAAGTACAATGAATGTCTACTACTATTCTGAATGTGGGTGGTTGGCTAAAGATGTATTTTTGCCTTCTTTTCTCTGAGAACAAATTCGTGCACGGAGGAGTCTAGTAGCTTCTGAATTTATTCTTGATAGAAAATTCTAATATTTAATTTTAGAACTTCTTCAGGCATAGTCCATCTGGAGGTAAAAATACAGTTATTGTAAAAACTGCACAGCATCCTTGTTATGATTACAGTAAAACAGCTGATAAAGCTTCCCAAGCAAATATATATATATATTTGATACACAAACATTATGTACATTTGGTACAATTATGCAATTATTCTCTTTTCATCATGGGCTGCAGCTGTGAAGACAGGCAGCTGGTTTAAAAGCACAGTATGCAGAGGTCAACAGGGTTTTTTCACTCAGTGCTCAATGCTAATGGCATACAGAAGCCACAGTGGAAAACTTGACTAACCAGATAGTATCCAAGACAGAATATTATGAATGAATAGACATAATAATTATGTAAGTTCAATTGATAAAGAATTATAATTAATAGCGAATAACAAGTAGTAGGTCCCCTTGGACTTCTTGCACAGAATGAAAGCTTTTGAGAAGTATACTAGGTTCATTAGACCAAAGAAAGCAACTGTGTGAGAGCCATATACCCTGTGACAAGATATTAATTCTGAAATAATAATTACATTCAAAGTCAGTAGATCAAAGAAGAACTGTGTAAACAAGTCTGGTATGGTTCCTCTCTTTATAATAGCTCTGTCGAGATTAGTTATTGGCAAAATTCAAAAGGTTTAAAAGTTCAGCCATGATATGTATTCTAAATTTTAGAGGCTTATTTGAATTTTTCCTGGCTTAAAGCTTTAGTGTAAAAATAAGATGAATATTCTAATAAGTGATTACCCTTTATTCTCTGGTCTCATATACAAGAGAAGTGTTCCAATAATATTTTATATGTGTCACAAGCCAAGCGGTCACTCTTTAAAGAAATCTGTTCCCTTTAATTTTATTTAATCTTCCTATGGCTGTGACCCAGCTTCCTCTGGCTACTGTTTCCATCAACCACAAAACATACTAATTTCTTGCATCTTTTGTATATGTATGGTTGGCATACACATGATCAGTAAAATGTGTGGTGCTTGGGGCCAATTACAAAATATTCAAGTTAAGTATGTTGGACTGACAAAACTAGATGAAAGAGAAAATGAATGATAGGAACTAGATATTTTCTTTCTAAAAATTAACTCTCTTGCAGGCATACACATATTTCACTTTCACACTGATGCACTGCACCAGTAGCTTCCAGCAGTAAATGACAGAGTACATCTCACACAAAAGAACACCACACTTCAACTATTTCTTTAAAAGAAGAGACTGTATAAATATTATGCCACTGTAAATTTAACAGTTATCAAGACAGCACCAGATGTAGATTTATCCTAGAGGATTTTATGTGTTTTGCAGCAGCATATCTCATAAAAACCGCAATAAATATGCTAATTTTTAATGTCTTTATCCTTTAGTTTCATATTTTATCAACTTATAAAACAAAGATTAAATGTATATGGATATTATGCTCTTGGATATTGCTTCCAAAAGTGATTAGAAGAATAGAAGAATATAAAGATTAATATTTCAATAAGATGTGAACAATTATTTTTCATTTGGTATTTCAAATGGCTAAGTCTTTGGCCACTAGATGCTATTATCAAGGGACATTAGTGGAATTAGTTTGATATAATGTTTTTCACCTTTACTTTAAGCTTTTGGCAGAAGTCTTTCTGGACCTTCCATAGATAGGTTCGCATGAAGGTACTTGGCATTCATTTTTAATGCTGAAAAATCTGATTCTGAAGCCGAGGGCTGAAAAGTGACAGAATATTTAACAGAGGTGGAAGGGTGATGATCATGGATATTCTATTTATCTTTGTAATTATCAGCCATCTGAGGAGACAAATAGAACTGTTATCTTTCAGGTGAACAAAAATGCAAAGGGCTAGGGGGATGTAATTAATATTCTCAAACAGGTGTCAGTGAATATCTGGCATTATCTTCACAAATCTTACATTTTGCAAAAGGTAAGAAAAGAAACAAGAAAATTTGCTTTTGGGAGGTCCACATTTTGCAAGAAAAATTTTATGCCTACTTTGGATATCTATTTCATTTTGCATTAAAAATAAGACTGTTCAAAAATATCTGCTTGTATTTCTTATGTCTTGATAAATGAACAGAATTTATTTGTTGAATGAGCTCATCAGTAATAAAATCAAAGATCAGGGCTCTCATAATGCTGTTTTTATAGAAAACACCCATAATGCCAAATTCAGAAATCACAATGTACAGCAGCAGCAGAAATTATGGCTTCCAGGCTTATTTCACTGGTGCTAGCAGAGGGATATGTGTGTTGTTTCTACTGAGTTTGGTGATAGCTAATGTGCCCTCAGGAGAGTCATAGCCACCCTGCATGTGTTTGTCTGCTTTGCTTTCCTCTCTGCCTGTTCAGTCAGCAAAGGACAGCTTTCGACTGCAATCAAAATTTGTGGAAATAATAAACCACTGACAGGCAAAGGCCAAGCAAATAGCTCGTAGGGCTTCATACAGCTTCCAGATGCTGCCTCAAATGCTATATTTAATTAGCACTTAGCCTGGCCTACTCTTTGCCATTCCAAACAGCACTGCGGTCTTTGGGATGTTGATGGAGATTGTGAATGTCTCCTGTTACACAAAATCTTTAAAATTAATTTTCTACCGTTTTGGCCTGGATCATGACCTTCATGCCTTTGGAAAGCCTGTTCAAACAAACTGTGTTTCAGAAGAAGTTGCCTTATTATACAAGCACAACAAAGCTGCAATTAACCTAGCTGCAGAAATGAAGAAAGGTGTCATTACTAACCATACTTTTGATTCTTGATAGCCATATCAGTAAACCAGATGTGCTTTTAGACTTAACTTTCTCTTCTATACCTTCATGAGGGAGAGAGAGAGAGCTAGATCCCCTCACAAGGAGCAGTGCCTCCAGTTTATAGCTAAATCCAATTTATGACTATGAATTTCACTTCAGAGAAAACAAGTGCCTTTAATGACCGTATTCTTTCCTACATTCAAGAAACAAACTCCTTGATCACCTTTAAAGGTCTGCCTGCTCTGTCCACCAGCCTTAAGTCCATTTAGGGACCTTAATCATTTGGAAACAAATTAGTTCAATCTTACTTCTATAAGACATTTGCAGGAACATCCTCAATTTAGCATCTTGGTTTTGGAGTACAGGAAATTTCTATTCTGTATAAGCAACAACTTTAAAAAGGCAATTTGTCTTCAGCTGAATTCAAAAAATAAACTTGTAGCTTTTTCCAGTGACTTAAAAATGTATAACTGTATAACTTATAAGTGTATAACTATTTTTATATTTTAATTGTTACTTGTTATGTTCCAGCTTTGATTCTTCTCCCGTCTTTTCTGCTAGATTAGAGGGCTTACTCTCTCCCCTCTGTTAAGCTGTATATGTATATCAGAATTACCTCATAAATCAACCTTTTGTGATAAAGTTAACCTTCTCTTTTCCGGGACTCTGTTTTCAAATTTATATTTGATATTTTTAAAAATATCCTCTCTAAGATGTAGACATTTCAATATCAATCTCACCTAGACTGTACACTTGTCTTAAAACACAGCCTCCCATCCCTATAATAATTTCTATATTCAAATCATACAAAAATTTACTGTAACTGTACTTTCACCGGCAGTTTATTCTGATTTTTTTTTCCTTCACTACAACCCCCTAAGTGCTCTCAGTCCTTGTTTTCTAGTTACACTAGTAAGAACTATATTCATTATTTCTAAATGCAGAAGTATAGCAGTTGGAACATTTAATCTCATTTTGTCTTAACATGCCAGCTCTGCACATCTTTATTACTCTATAAGCTTACCCATTTCTCAGCATTGTTTGTTACACTACCATTTTTTCCTTATCTGAAAATGTTATTTTTTTAATTAGTTCTATTCACTAGGAATATTTCCATTTGATAATGATTTCCCACTGATGACTGTTTTTGAGATGCATGGGTACTGATTCTTAATCTGTGAAGAAATGGTCTATTCACATTTAAGAGTATAAATTTTCAAAGGGTTATTTGCCATCCAAAAAGTAAAGTGCTTCTAAAGATGAAACTATATTATATTTATATAGCTATAAGCAGAAGATAAGCCTGTGTTTTTCTGCTGTTTCATTTGATGTGGTTGATCACCTCATCTGCTTGTGATTATTACAGCTTCATCTCTGTGAGATGTCCCATAACCTCAAATAATCCATGTCAAAACTGTGTGTTTTTCTCACACAAAGTGAGAATTGTGAGGTGCTGTATTAATGATTTACCCTTTTAAAAATCTACCTAAAGGAAAGAGCTTATCTTCACAAACTTCTGTGTGAAATAATTTTATCAGTAATACTAAGTTACTGTATAATATACTCCTTTTCATTTGGGAGTGAATGAAATTGTGTTTGGAGTAGAGGATTGTACTCTACTTAGCTGCAGGTAAAGCAGAGCAAAACTTTGGGCTCTGTGGGTACGTGTAGGGTGCGTGAAGGGTGCGTGTAGGGTGAATATGTAGGTGGGTAGGCAGAAGAAAAATTTGCATAAAGTTGTTCCCAGTTCTCTGTTGACCTCAGTGGCTACGGCGGGGAATGTCTCAAGGATTAACACATGCCAGAAGATGGGGATAATTTGTGTTATACTACAAACATCTGCAGTCAGTTTATGAGACCCCTGAACCTAGACCCCTGGATACATTTCTAATGTAAACTCACTTGAACTCCGCCTACTCAACTTCTGGAAGATACAGTATTGCCTTTTCCAAACCTCTCATAGAACTAAACTTTGACTCATTCAAGGATTCACTAATTGCGGGGATATCTCAAACATCTATAGCAGTAACTTCAGAAAGAAAAAAAAAAAAAAGACTCTCTCTCTCTCTCTCACATCTGGAAACCTAAAACAGCTTTTGACAGTTTGTGTAGAAAGTATGAGCTTAGCGCAGAATGGAGGCTACAGGCATAAAGCAAGGGCACAGGAGCAATTCCAGAGAGATAAGTAAAGCAACAGCCTTTGGGTGCAGCCTGAGGTGCTAATAGAGAAAGAAATACAGTTTAAATCACACCTGAGTACAATTTAGTAGCCAGCTCTTTTGCGTTTTTACCACAAATAGCTAAATAAAGTGTAAAATTAAGTTTTTAGAGGGTCTTGTTTGTTTGGTTTTTTTTTTTGGAAGAGAGACGTCATGGTTATAGTCAGCAAAAGCAAGGTAAAGACTGAAGCAAAAAGTGGCCCAATCATTCAGGAGTGGTACAGAAAATATTTCTACTATATATATCCCTATGTACCCATTGAATTTGACTCATGACTAGATGAACAGGTGCTTAGGCAACCCAGAGTGAAAATAGTGACGAAGAAAACTTCCACTGACTGCATTAAATCTTCATGAATCACACTTGGGAGAGTGTGTTTACATAATTATACATATACTTACAGTTTGCTTGCCAGATAATGAGACTTTCAGGGAGAACCATATGAGGCTTGTGTTAACATTTACTAGAGATGAGGCAATTTAAATTCTTGGCCCTCTACTAATCATTCAACTCCACTTGAGAAAAAAAAAAAAAAGTAACAGCTACACTTCAACAGTAATGCTACATGCTGGGAAGTGCTTCACTGTAGCTTGTAAAATTACAGTTGAAAGAGGAAAGTCTAAATGCAGACAATAACACAGTCATGGATTTAAAGCATACTTTTATTTTGGAAAGTAGCTCTAAAAATGGTATCTTGCTGTGGTTCTATATTCATTATGTCTCAGCACCTCCACCTCAACTTTGCCTAACTGTCAAGCAAAAAGATGTTTTCAGCACATTTCCAAGCCCTGTGAACTCACCCTTATGACTGCCTTGACAAATCAACCTGTGTTGCTTCCTGCTAACTTGTCACTGCCAGTTCCACTGATCTAGTAGGGGAACTGAATTATAGGTAAGTGTAAATAGGCACAGAAATTTATGAAGCATCTTCTGTTTACAATTCTGTCCTTGGCCTGTGTCCAAAATCAATCTGGAGACTAGACAAAAGAGGAAAGGAAGTGACAGAGAAGAGGCTGTCATCACTACTCACCACAAAAGACAGTCATGAGAAGTGTCCAATGAAAGATATCAGCTGGAGAAGGGATTCAAAGATAATAGGGGTGAAACTGGGCCCACATCTGAGCATGATCATGCCAGAGTGAAGCTGCAGCTTCAAGATGCTTGCTAGACGGGGAAAGACATGATGAAGAAGGTATAGCAAAATTACAATGCTAAAAGAGGAGTTGCGAAGCAAGAGTACCTTGTCTACTTGTAAACTACTGCCCTCAAAGGCTGAATTAGACATGATACCACTTCTCTCTCAAAGCCAGGTGTATAGATCATGAAAGAGGTGAAAGAGTGAGAAACTGAAGAATACTGATGGATTATACCAATCACTTAGATATAATTACAGTGTGCTTCCTTCAAACCCACTATGACTTTATCTATAAGACTACAATGGATGCTAAGGAAAAGAAAACCAAGCAGTCTCATTGCCACTTCCATAAGTAACTCAAAAACAGATTGTTTGGGGCTAAATAGAGACTGTTAGTTAGTTATCTAAATTATCTAGAACTGAATAGGACTTCTGAGCAATTTGAATGTGCCTCCATTTCACTAAAAGCTAATCTATTGTAACTACCTTAGATGTGTTAAGAGACATTGTAGAAGCATACATCAAATCTCACATTGCATGTTATGCCAAGGTTAAAATTCCCAATCAAGGTCAGATTCCATTTAGACTCTGAGACTATTCCTACATGATTAATATAAACAGAGTCTGGATCCATTAGCCGCCCTGAGGACAACTGGCACAGAAAAGCCCATATCCATACTATTAACCTCTTTTAGCCTCAAAATTGGAAGGTCCATCCAAACTGCATTTTGCAAAAAGTTCTTGGTATAGGCTAACTTCCAGATCCGGGCAGATCAGGCTATTATTTGGAAGAACAATATTTAGCCCAAGCCAAGTTCAATTCAAGGACCATGTGAAAATTTCACAACATGGGCAAAAATGTCCTGTTGCTCATTCTTGCTTGCTGCTGCTTCTCAACTTATTAGTATAGATGTATTCTTAATATATGAAACCCAGGTTACTAATGTTTCAAAACCCTGCATTCTGAGATACTAATATAATTTCCTCCTCTTTGCTCAACCCTTTCTCCCAGTACCTCCTCTTCCTCAGGACAAAACTCTGGCAGTGCACGTAGAGCAAGCTTGTACTTGGCTCCTTGTGCAGTTAGAATGGGCCACCCAAAGCGTCATTTACTTTAAGTACAGCATGTCATGACCAGCTGTTTTAGTTGCAAATTTGCTTGATTTCCTTGCCAAGTACATTTACCCTTGGATAATATCTAGTCTTCAATCTTGCCAGTACTCACCTACTACTTCATGAGCTGTCAAATGACTACTCAAGCACTAAAAACATATTCTCTGAAGAGTTTTAATTTAAGAATTAGCAGGCAGCTTAAAATTAATGGTAAACAATGTCTGCCTGTGGCTAGGCAAAAGACAAGGAAAATTAACACTTCATTGTCAAGTAAAATTGTCTGAAAATTTTCCTAGCTCCCCTTCACAGACTTTCTAAACTTAAGGAGTCTGTTAGCACTGAATTAGATGAAGACTAGAGAACAAGGCTGGAAGGACACCAACAGTATTTAGCAATTCTTGTGGATTCTACAATAAGCCTGAAGTTGTTGTCTTCTGCATCAAGTTTTTTAAGAAGTTTTTTTCTGTCTTGCTTCAGTCCTCACCCTTCACCACAGTTCCCCATCCTGTCAGCTGAGGCCATTGAAATGATCTAGTTTCAGAACAATCTTAAAACAAACAAAAACAAGCAAAACACTAGCAAAATTAGAAACATATGATAGAAAAATGAAAGAAAAAGGAAAAAAAAATCTAAATTGAAAGTGACTCATTCTTAGCTCTGCAGACAATTCGGTTTGTATGAGACAGAGTATCCCTATGTACTATTTTACTGATTATGTTGTCTGGAAATGTATTATCATTTATTCTCTCTTTTTAATTCATAAAAAAACCCCACAATTTACGAGAAAATATTTCTGTATTTCTGTTCTTCATGGGATTTATTTAATCATCAAATTAACTGTCAGAACAATCTATAAAGCAAATTTTGAAAAAGTAAAAATATTTTGGTTAGTTGTCCTTTTTCTGTTGAAATCAAGTGATAGCTGAAACCTGCTAAAATGAACATCACTTAGCAGCATGCCCAAAGAGAAACTAAAAGCTTTTAATTAGACTCTTACATAGTAGGGGTGAAAATATAATTTAAAAGACTTGGGCAAAGCTAAACTGTTAGTTTTATGCTTTAATACAACAGAGCTACAATTAGTCTAATTAGTTAACAGCTTATTCATTAGCCTTCAAGAGAAAAGTCGATAGAAACTGACTTCAGGTTGCTACTTGCAGTAAAGCTTGTATTTAATTTAAAACAAGCACAACAATTTAAACAGTGGAGGCATATTGAGCCTTGCAGAATTTCATCTGGCTGTGGTAAGTCAAGAATCCACATGGTCAAGTCATGACCACCTCACCAAGACACAAAAGAAATTTGTATCTATGTTCTCAAAAATTTCACCATAACAATGCCACTTTTCCTAGACTAATACTAGAGAACCACTAACTTTCTCTTAAAGGAATATCAGATATCAGACAACATAATCCTTTAAAGTATAAAACAAAGCAAATGTACACACATCTAAAACAAGGTGAGCTCTATCTCATCGCTATTCATACCCAAGAGAGGAAAATCTTGATCTCCCTGAAGTCAGTCAAAACTTCCACTGATTTCACCGGGCCAGGGTTATTAAGTCAGAAAGGAAGAAATAAATGTTAACTCCTATGATGAATCCCTTACATGCTCCATCTGCTTCCCAAATGTCCTCAAGCATGAATCTCCACTGTAGTCTGATACTACAGTGCTGTAAGACAGACATCAAAACAATGGAAAATCCTGATCACCATGAGCTTCTAACTTTGCTATTACAGGTTAGTTCTCATTACTATTGCAAGCAGCAAGTGCTCAGAATGTGCAAGGAATATAGCCTTAGATCACCAATGTTTCCTCTCATAAAAACAAATAGGAAAAAAGTGACAATAAAAACACTCATAGTGTCAAGGCATTCTGGGAAAAAATAAATAAATAAAGCAGCTCGCATCATTGAGTTCAGCTATTTATAATGGCGATGGCTTAGAGATGGCTTTTATTAAGTCTTGCTCAGAGAAAACAATCCTGAAGAGATTGGAAAGGACTGCAAAACATGTTCTTTTGATACTACTAAGTTTTAACCTACCTTTCTTTTTATGTGGTGTCTCACTTTGATTTGAATTACATAATCTTTTTTTTTTCTTGGTTTGATAAGTATGAAGTTTAAAAAAGCTACAAGCATTTCAGAATTATAAAACTCTTTAAAAGTACTCAAATGGGTTTAAGTAATGTATCCTGAGGATAGTGAGTCATGCCACACTACCCTGTTATTTACACTGAAGTGATAACTTGTAGAAAAGAACATGCATTTTTTTAAAAAATATGACAGGTTGAGTTCTCTTTCACTCATTCTAGAAGTATCTCATATTGCTGCAGCAGTGCAATTTTCTGCAAAAGAGTACACAATGTTACATGGAACATATCAAATAAGGAATTAATAGCTCTTAGTTCTTGGGCCAGCAAAGCAAATTAAGATAATTGAGCAAAAAGCATCCTTGCAGTCCAAAAATTTTAGTTCTCTTGTGCCCCTGCAACAAATTGCATGCCAGTAGAGATATAAGTTCTGAATATGATTCAATGAGTAAAATGGGATTTAATGGAGAAAGTGGACAATGCACCACCACTGAACACACTCAGTAAGATATAGCAAATAACAATAGCTATCAAATGACAGCTAGTTTGCAGAAATAGTCAAATGGTGTTCCCTCCCAAGAGAGTGCAGGGCTCTCTTTTAAATTTTCTCCTAACTGGGTTGCTTACTAACTTCTCTCTTTCCCATTAGAGGTAGTACATATCATATATTTATTTCCACAAACAGTGATTCTGATTAAAAATGAACTCCTTTCTGCTACACTTGCATCGTGTTTATGATCATATTCTGCACACATTCAAGCAATTGAATTTCACTTGCATAAATATCAGCAGGATCTAATCAATTCCCATTAAAGTCACTGATAGTTTTTCAGCGGCCAGTCCACATCAATACAAATTGAAATATATTCACTCGAGTATTTTCACTTAAAGTGATATCACTATGGGCAAAAAGAGAACTTTTGAATTAACCAAGAGATAAGATTCTTCTAACACTTTTAAGAGCTGTGTTGAAAAAAACTAAAATTCCACAAAGAGAAAAATCTCTCCTGCAGTTATATTTGTGCCATTCTCTGTGGTAAGGACATAACACTATTGACAGCACAGATAACTTACCAGTTTCTACATCAGATGTCTGAGGCAGTTTAACACAGTCATTTTGGTACATAGTCTAACGTTGTATAAACTTCCCCAAAAAAGTCAAGAGAGATATCTTAAAACAATTGCCAAATGCCCTTGGGTCATTAACTACTTTCGTTGCATGAGGATTATAGTGAAGGAAGAAGGTATTGAAGCTATTAAATTCTGCTTTTTTTAGGGTTTTTTGTTTATTTGAGAGAGAAAGAGTGAGAGCATTACTGTGGGAGAGTATTTTACTAATACTAGATTGTGCTCTTCTAAGTAATTTTCTCTATTTACTTACTTCTGGCTCCAGAAAGAAAGTAAAACCTCCTGAATCGTGTCCTCTTACTGTCACATATAGTCACCTGACAGTGTTGTTAGCATATGGATTATTTTGGTAATATATAATAACAGAAATTAAATTCTGGAGGATCTTGTACTACAAAACAAGGAAAATTCAAAATATTAGTTTAAAGATATCATTTTTTCCCCCCCACCTGCTCTCCAATCAGGATACTAATATTGTTTCCCACTTTCTACTAGACAAAAGAGATTAAGAAGGCAGATTGATTTATTTTTTCTAACATATTTTCAATCCAGAATCAAAATAAAACAAAGGTGCCAGGCTGGCAGAACGCAAAGGCAGGTAGAACCGTGCCTTCTACCAAAGGTTCACAGGGGACTTCTTGAGAAGGGGGCTCCAGCCTGCACTGCGAGAGAGTGCTCATGTCCAAAGTGACCTTACCTGAATGTAATACAACAAAAAAAATCGTACAATGTCTGCAACATTGGGGGAGCCTCTTACCACTAATCGCGCTACAGCAATTACAAAAACCTACCTCTCCTACACTTCATTTATTTTGTAATACCATCTGGGAGTTCAAGACAGCTGAATTTTAACGTTAGTGAGATATCTAGAAGGACCAAATCACAATTGTCATTAAAATAAAAGAGATTAGATGGAAAAGTAAAGTTACCAGGAGATTAAACTCCTCAGCCGTCACTAGGAAGCAATCAGCTACATGCAGGATGGTTTATGAAGTCCTGCAAGACATGACAGTGAATGAAAAAAATCAACCTGAACTGTGGTCACCCAAGAAAGATATCAAGGGAGTCTGACAAATCAAAATTCATAAGAGAGAAAAAACTGCATTACATCTCCTCAATACCATATTCATGATGCTTAACCTTCCCTCATAAAGATGAAGGTTTCATAATCATCTGGAACCATCATGGTAAATGAAGAGACTCAGGAATAAAAAGCTGTGTAGAATACTCTAGCTTCTGATTACTGTTAGGAAAAGGCAACATATCTAGCAGCAACCTCAATGAAAACTAAGGAAAGTTCCACTGCAGATAGAGAATACTGCAGAAATAATACTTCTCAATTTTCTTGTCTTGCAAATCAAAGATCTGTGAAGATTCACCCAATGCAAACTCAAATTACTATGTACATGTCTAAAAAGCAACCTCGTTAGACTGAAATAGTAGTTTATCATATTTTTCTTTAGAGGTCTAAAATTGATGTCTATTTTTAAGTCTCTCTGTAGTTGTGTATGTGTGGACACACACGCCTCCAGAAGTAGGCTCATCCTGTACTTTGATAATTATTGGGATGAGAGAGGATGCTGATCTACCCAGAAAAGTTGCCTATTGCTACTCCTGATTATATTGGATAACTTGGCTAACGTTAGCTAAAAGATTAGCTACGAAAAGATGTCTGTCTCTTAGTCACCTTAGTCATCAGTATGCAAAGCACAGAGTTATTTTAGTCTGTTAAATCTTGATTCTGAATTAGTTTTGTTCATGGTCCATAGTGTCTTTGAGTTCTTATTAAAACCTCAACATATTGGATATAAGTAATATTCCTAAAAAATCCTTTTTTTCCTCAAAAATTCAATCAACTTGCAATTTAAAAGAATAGAAAATTCTATTTTGAGAATTTTAGTCAAGGAAAATTCTGAAGAATGATAAGTGAAGTTAAAGCAGAATAGATACATATATTTTATACCTTGCTACCCTCTTCAAAAGGATAAATAAAAGAACAATGCAGCAGCTGGGTTTTCTTCCCATCTACACTAATTTTACTGGACTGTACTTAAACAAATAAATAAACAAGATCATCACCCAGTTTATATAAAAATGAAGAACCAGAACTGAGTTAAAGTTATAAGACAATTGTGAAGCTTTATGAAAGGTAAAGAATAGTATGAAATACTGAATTCTGATTTGCACAAAAAGACCTTTATATTCTTTCAGCATTGCCATTGCTTCAGAGCAGTAAGACACAATGAAAAGAATTACAGAATATCAGACATGAATATCTGTGCACACGGGCCTCATCCAAGAACACAGGAACGCTTCTGACCATGATGATGAAAGAAGGCCTAAATCTCAGATCTAAATGGCTATCCTGAGATCTCAAGTCAATCAAGTGATATATATGATAAAACTAAAACAAAACAACAACAGCAATGAAATAAGCAATGACAATAAAGAAACCTTAAAGCTACTCTCAGTTATATTATCATCAGAATAGTTCCATTCATAATCAAAAGATAATAGAGAAGCTATAAAGCTGAGTGGGACTTGACAATGAGAGAAACCGCACTTCATTCAAACTAAATGTACAATGTGAGTTTTACCATCTACTGTTTTCAAAATAGGCAACCTCTCTATAATGAAAAGATAACTATATTGTTGGGATTATCATAAAACAGCATAAATTATGCAATTTAACCAGTACAAATTTATGAAATTTTGTATTATCAGTGTTTCCACAGGTATTTAAGTTAAAAAAAAAAAAAAGAAAAAAATCTTCTTTATGAATTTTTGTCTTTTTTTGGCACAGTAAGGGGCAGCTCAAAAGTTCTCTGTTTATATTTAATGTATTTATGCTATATGGTTAAATGCAGTTTTGTAAAATTAAAATATATGCAGCTATATTGTAACAGTAATGCTATTCCCAAAAAAGAAAGCCAGTACTAGCAGAGCAGTGATCGGCAGAATTACCAGGTTAAAAATCAAGTGACATCTGAACTCCTCAGAGCCCAGCAGTACAGTGTTGGGAGGAAGGTGTGTCTGAGAAAGATATTTTTTTACAGGATTTATTTCTCAGTAATTACAAAAAGAGAAAGATGAGGGAATAACAAACAGTGAGGAATGGGTACTGAGATGTTTTTCCATTATGTAATCATAGCACCATTTGATACAAAGGAAGTAGCATATGGCGTGGTAACATGTGCTACAGATGGAATCCACAGCTATGCAGACATCTGGCACCCAGGTATTTGGTTACATATTTGCCAACAGATAGAGGTTTTGGAGTCTATTCACCCACTATTTCTTCTCATTAATATTTTGTCTATTCTTTTTTTCAGCACACTGCTACATGATTTGTCCTTTTTCTATCCCTCTACCACCTTTTGTTAGCTTTTATATGCTGCAAAATAGAAGTGCTTTGAGGCTTGTAGTGGCAGGTTTTGATTTTTTGTTTTTGTATTTGTGAATGGCTGGATTGTTTATTTCTCACACAAAATTATGTTAAGTAGGTTAGTAAAAACATATTTTGACATGATTTATATTAAAGCAAAATCAAAATTAAACATTTTTAATTCAAGTTGGAAATACCACTCATTTTTCTCTTATAATTGTTTTTCCAGTCATCAGGGAAATTTTACCACTCTCAGTGATTATCTTAATAGCTATTGAATTATACTGTGTTTTCTTGTACTATCATCCCTGATGAACAAAATTCCCTACCCTAGTCTTCATTAAGAAAAGCTCTCAGAAATATTTTCAATATCTTGGACAAAACTCCAGAGTACTCACTGTTGTAATGAAAAGATAAGTTACAGAGTCCTAAACCAGCTGGAGAATTCTTGACATTTGATGCATCATGCCCCATTATAATCTTTTACTATACATTTCCAGTATCTCATGGAGCTGTCATGAAAAATTGAAATCAGGTCTAACTTCTGCCCCCATCTGTATAGATATAAACAGCTGCACAGAGCTTTATATACCCTGCTAGATGATCAAATATGACAAAAATAATTTCCCGGTGAAAATTTAAGAACTTCCTGAATTATGGGCTAAATGAACAACAGAGATTTTTTTTTTTCAGACAAAATATCCACAGATAATTATAGAATATTAAAAGATATTTGGCTTTGCCTAGAGCATTCTTGCTGCCTTGCCCAGGTTCACTTTTTGCCAGGCAGTTGTTCTTCCAATGAACTGAGTGCATTTATCTCCAGACTTCGCTGTAGGATTGTGGCTCTTTCTTGTGAAGATGTCAGCTGCTTTTTATGGCACTTGAATCTGTGGTCTGACAAACTTGTATATATGCTGTACTGAGAAGAAAAAAAAAGAGCATTCAAGTATATTCTTGAATGAGAAGAGCAGATATCAGGCATAGTCAGGGTAGGCAGGTGTCCACTCGTATCCAAGAGGTCGGTTGTTTTTCAGGCATAATGGGGTTATTTTTCGGGAGTATTATCTGTTTCAGCAATATATATATTAATTTTTTTCACAGCTATTTTTGACAAGCTAGAAATGGCAATTTTGCATAGATTATATCTTTGATACAGAAGCCCAAATGTCACCTTCAATGTGTCAGAAAGTCCAAAGACAGTCAGGTATGGGAAAAGTTTTGAGAGATCTTGTATTTAAACTTGGACAATGTATTTTTAACTACTACTTCTTATTGAATGCTGCAGTAAATTTTCTCTCAGTGATAAGTCAAAAATATTAAAAAATTAAAAATCTTTCTGCCTTTGAGAGTTGTAAATTGTTGTACCTCTAGAGCTTAGGCTCAGGTGCCTGTTCTCAAGAGGAACTCATTTGAATACCATACTCTGCAGGAGGACAAATGTGGATTTGATACTGTTTCTTGCAACAAACAAGTTGTATTTGTTGAAATCAGATGTCTACTCAGATGAAACCCTTTACAATTTACTTAGGTCTTGCTCCTTGACTAGCCTGTATGCTACATGTACAAAAAGCCCATTAGATTGCTATAGCTGGAGGTTGCGTATATGAGTTTAATTCCTTTACTACAAATCTCTCCATATTTCCAAGGTCATCCAACCCTTAGCAATTTATAAAGGTTGCCTAATGATGATTTTTCATACAATCTTGTTTTTCTTTGTTTACTTTCCATATTTCCAGTGATAGAACTAGAGGAAATGGCCACAAATCAAGGCACAAAAAGTTCCACAGGAACTTGAGGAAAAACTTCTTAACAGTGAGGGTGACAGAGCCCTGGAACAGGCTGCCCAGAGAGGTGGTGGAGTCTCCTTCTCTGGAGATCTTCAAAACCCGCCTGGACATAACCCTGTGCCACATGCTCTAGGGGAACCTGCGTGTGCAGGGGGGTTGGACTAGATGACCTCTAGAGGTCCCTTCCGACCTTAAGCATTATATGATTCTATGGTTCTATGATTATTTCTTTAAATGGTTGTGTTTGGGCAGAACCAATTCATCTGTTTCAAACAGTGGAGGTACTGTTGTCTTGCACATGTTAAAATAATGCTCATACTAATTACAGAATAAGGACAGAATTTTATGTAAGAAACATAACATTTGACAATGCAGTCAAAGATCATATTTTAATTTCTTCATGCCAGGGAGAAGAACTTAGCAGTTAGAGTTCTGACACTTTCTAAATTTTAGGGCATTTGACAGTAGAATTTAAAAATTATTTCAATATATGTTTCCATAGGAAATATTTATTTTAAATTACTTGTTTTTATTTCAGGCCCTGAAGGCTCAGAGTTCCTTTTTTATATATATTTTCTTTTTAATGTATATACAACTTGCTAATATATTTAGTTTACCATTGAGTGTCACAGATGTGTTCATCTGTTGACTGCTCAAGTAGTAGCAAGCCGGACTGCCTTAAGCTGTTTAGAGAACTTTCTCTGTGGCTGGTTCAGATGAATGAGCATAATTAACAGGAATCTCCAGTGACAATGCAAAAGATAAATGGGTGATTATACAGTGAAAAAAACCCTCTGCTTTTATGCTGAGGCAAGATCTTCTGTTGTGATTTTTAAAGTACACTAAACCAGGAGAGACAAAGGAAAAAAGAAACACAAGATTATTGTTCACAAAATAATAACAAGACAGTGAGTATTATATTAGGCTTATTGTTAAATTCAGAGCTTCTGTGAATAGTGAGTTCTACCTAATCAGATAGAAAGTGAAAGATCAATATCACTCAAGTAAACACAATATAGGACCCAGTCTGCTACTATTGAGGCCACAATCACATAAATTCAGTTCTTTGCAACTGCCTCAGAATTGGGGTGATAGTAGGCAGTCTATATATACTCTGTAAAGTAAGATCATGTCAAATTATCTGAGCCCATAAAGAAAAGAGATTTTTCTTGATACATATCCAATTAAAGCAGTATATTAATCCAAGTAAACAAATCAAAATATGTGCAAGTCACACTTTATTACAGTTGCTACAATCTAATAAGGATATGGATCTGGATTATGTCATACAAACTAATGATTTTATGGAATGAAATCTGATGCCAGGGGAGTTACCTATAAAGTACTTACTACTGTACTCAAGAAGGTTAGGAACCAGCCCAAGAAAAGTAGTGGTAGCAACAAAGCTTCAGAAATTCAGGAATAGCTGACTAAGACTCAGTCTTGCAAAATGGTACAGGTTTGTCTTATGTAAATACAGCATGTTCCTGCAGGCATCACCCTGATCATCGTTGACTCTTGTGCCAAAGTGAATATTTAAATAAAATATTTGCCCATTAGAAGAAAAATACTTGAATACCCTCTGTGTTCTGGTAAAATGCTGTCTGAAGGCTGTTAAAGAAGTGAGAAATAGTATCTTCCGAGTGGAGGTATTTTGGCTTAGCTTTTTAAGATTATTTAAGTAAAAGTAAAGAAAAAGAGTTATTCTTCTCTACTGTCTGTGCTGTGAGTTTGGCATTTGATTTTCCATGAGTTCACATCTGCAAAGACCATCCTCTAAAGTCCAAAATAATACAATGCAAAGTGTGTTAATTTTCCTAAAGAGCAGGTGTGGTGAATAGGGTGCAAAAGAATATTGAGGAGACAGGAGATGGGGACTGGCCAGATTGTTATGGGGCATACTGACCTACCTGTACTATACTCTGTGCTTGGCTTATGGCCATGTCACATATGACACACACACGGACTCTGTTCGTTGTCGTACATGGTACCATATGATGTTTACATGCTGTTTACCTACTAATAGCACTAATTGAACTGTAACGGGGACAATCATAGAATCATAGAATGCTTAAGGATGGAAGAGACCTCTAGAGGTCATCTAAGTCCAATCCCCCTGCACACGCAGGGTCACCTAGAGCATGTGGCACAGGATTGTGTCCAAGTGGGTTTTGAAGATCTCCAGAGAAGGAGACTCCACCACCTCTCTAGGCAACCTGTTCCAGTGCTGTCACCCTCACTGTTAAGAAGCTTTTCCTCAAGTTCCTGTGGAACTTTCGATTTCTCAATTTGTGGCCGTTTCCTCTAGTCCTATCACTGGCCACCACTGAGAAGAGTTCAGCCCCATCCTCCTCACACCCTCCCTTCAGGTACTTATACACACTGATCAGGTCCCCTCTCAGCCTTCTCTTCTCCAGGCTGAAGAGGCCCAGCTCTCTCAGCTTTTGCTCATAGGGCAGATGTTCCAAGCCCTTGATCATCTTTGTAGCCCTGCGCTGGACTCTCTCTAGCAGCTCCACATCCCTCTTGTACTGGGGAGCCCAGAACTGCACACAGTAAGAGCACAGGTTCCCCTTCCCAACCCCAGTCCTTGCCATGGAGATTGCAGGCTCAGCAGTGCCTGCAATCTCCTATCATTTGTTTCCTCTTGCTGGAAACTGGGGAGCCCCCATGCAGAAGGGAAGGTAATAAAAGCTCTAATTTTACCACTGTGTTCCTTGTGTTTGTGTGCCTGCTCCCATGGGATATTGGACACACTTTATAGCCTATCCTTAAACAATTTTTCTCCATGGATCAATTAATCTCACTCTGCTATGTGCCTCATTTCTACTCTTAATTATCTTGTTTTCATTTCCAGTCACTTATCTGTGTATTATTGTTTTGTTTCCTACTGCTGGATTCATAGAGTAGTCATCTAGGATCTTTGTGTAAGCCTTCACCTCCTGCTAATCTAACACTGCTTTCAAACCTGCCAATTAGAGCACATTCACTGGAGATATGAGTTTGAGTCCACTCTGTCAGAACAAGAAATCTGAACTGGGGGCTCCTCTTTCCTTCCCATTAAATATTCTGCCACAAGAAATTGTAGAAAAGACATCCACAGCCTCCTCCTACCTTCAAGTTGTTCAGAAAATAGGAACTGCCATTCCTTTTACTTAGGAACTTATTTATCTCAAATTGTTTAAAATACCAGCTAGGAGGAGGTTTCCATGAGATTGAAGAGAAATGCTCTTCAGATGTTTAGCCATCATGGCATAGCTACAGAGTCACTTGAAACTGGGACAGATTAAAAGATTCACAAGAACACTGCTTCAGTCACACAAAGAACAAAGACTGTAAACATTTCCTATAAAGTATGGGTTTACATCATATACTAGCTAAGCAAGATCTTTCAGAATGATAGTTATACCTTTGTGGGATTATTATTTCAGGACATATTCTCCTTTTAGATCTTGCCTTTACATATAATAGAGAACATAACGGCCAAACAGAACAAAGCACTCCACAAATACATTACGCTAAGCTGAAAAATAGGTTTATCTACTAAATGAATGATATTATTCCTATTTATCCGGAAAGCTAACTTGTTTTGGATACTGCAACATCTATAATCTACCACTGTAATAATAATAAAGTGATTTTGTATCTGAGGAGGGCTGAGCAGCTACAGCTGCAACTGCATCGCACAATGCAGGAAGACACAGAGTATAGTAAATGTAGTATCAGAGGACTCTTCTTTTCCCTGTAGTTTCACATTCTCCTGTTCAAAATGCATCCTTGTATAGTAAATCCGTGCTCAAAATAGTTGAGAGACATTGGCAAAAAAAACCCCAAAACTGTAAAGAACTCGCATCAAACTAATTTCCTATGACCACTGTGGTTCCAATTAGGATGTTTCACCAAAAATTTTTGACACTGCAAGTCCCACTCATTGCCTAAGGCCTAACCATGTACAGATTTAACAAGAACTTTAATCTGTACACATGAATGCATTTACGCATTGAGTTAACCTAGAGCTAAATCTTTACAGTCATATCATTGGCATAGACACAATCTTCTTCCAGCTGCAGATACACCGGTTGAAAGATTGTTGTCTCCAGCCCCAGAGGCAACTGTTCCCTCTCTGAACTACCATGTGAGTATTACCCAGGCCCTTTCAGTCACAACAAAGCAGGAATGCTTAGAAAGGACAAAAAGTATATGCATGCTAATCTGGTTTATATGGGTTTATATGGATTGAAGTGATGCCACAAGTTGCTGAAGTCAGGGACCAGAGAAGGCAGTAACCTCTGGCAGTAAAGCCGTTGAGATGAGCTACTTTTCAGTTAGAAGGGTAGAAGCAGGAACAGGAAATGTGATGACACTGTCTCTCTGTTGGTCTAAGGAAGAAATTGCTTTGTCTGAGAAGCCCATTTAGTTTTATTTATTGAGTGCTAGGCTCAGCAAGACTTTTGATTTTGTATATCTGAAGTATAAATTTCCCATTTTGCCCAGCTCAAATAAATGACCTGTGACATCCCCCACAAATTAATAGAGATTAGTTCTGAGAGAAAACAACCTAAATAGCCTGATGTGTAGAAATGCCACAAGATGATTATGCAAACACAATTATTTATGATCATTACCATATTAAATAATTCTGAAGTTATTTCCTTACCTCATCTTCTTATAAACTGAGCAAACACTTATAGAAACCCAAAAGTGTAGCACCAGACTATGACAAAATACAAATTAGTAAAACTGTGGCAGATGTTAGGGTTCAATATGAATTTACTAAGTGTGTGTGTATGTATCTATAAGACTCCATCTGTTATCTCATTGAAGATTCAGGCTAATTAAAAGGTATTGGGCTCATATTGGCTGGTCAACACAGTCAGTTCTAGGTGAGAAATAATGCATAAGTGCCTCCTCTCTAAGCAGAAAAATACCCAGACAGAAGCATCCAAGGAAGCTATATTGTACTACTGTTGAGTGAGAAAACAACATATTACAAATAGAATAAGTTTGAACAGTATATTAAAAACTATGTACTATTTTACGTAAGGAGTAGAAATAGTTAGCTGTACTCAGAGTTTAGCAGGTAAATACACAATCATGAACATATACCCAGAAAGAGGCTACTGCTAATTGACAGGAAGACCTGCTGCATAGCCCGAGGAACGCCCAAGAGCTGAGACCGAAAGGAAAAATATAGCTACACCAAGGAACTCACGTAACAAAAAATTAAGCAGTTTTTTTATTAAATTCTACATATTAATTACATTAAAAAACTTAATGTGATACCTCCATTGGGAGAGGTTATAAGCCTAAATATTTTTAATGCAAATAGCACTTTTGTTCCTAAAAACATGTAACAAACATTTAAAATGAAACAGTTAATAAAATGGTTAATAAAATAACTTTTTCACATAACAGCACCACTGAACACTTACACTGCATTTTTCATCTTGAAAGTGTTCCATTAATATTAACTAATTGATGAAGTTTTTGAAAAAGTCTTTTGATAAAGTCCATTATATAGGGCTGTTAAGGAAGCTTGTTGAGTGCTTGATGGAAAGCAAAGTACACTTATGGTTCATATATTTGATACAAAGAAGAAATACAAAAAATAACAGTATAGGGTCAATCCACAAAAGTATGTAAGTAGCTATTGTGGCATGAAAGGGGAACTAATTACACTAGCGCAGCCTTAGGACAGCTAGATCATGCCAACAGTTTGATGGGATACTATCCTCATCAGTATTGTATGGAAAAGGTCTGGATAACTTGATAGGGGAGGGCTCACCCACTACTTTAACCTGCATTGTATTCACATTGCATGAAGGATATTGTTGCATTTCAGGCTAGCGAATAAATAAACAATAAAGAAGAAACCCAAAAAGTATTTTGTTCTAGATACATCCATAAGTCTTGGGGATGTTTGCTTTGTATACTAGCAAGGAAAATTTGTGATGGAACATCATGTGATTTATTTATTCAATATCCTGAAGAGCACGGTCTTTATCTTGTTTGAGAATCCATTCAGTCCCCTAATGCATTACAGTATGGACATTTTTTATTCCAGAACTGATATATTTTTCTTTTTTTGCTAAGTAAGCACCATTCTTCACCCCTACCCACAGGGTGTGGGACTTCATCCAGGATTGCCTGGCCTGGCCAGGTCAGACACAGCTAAGTTCAGTCCATGCCTTAGCCAGAAATTCTATGCTCCAAAAGACTCATAACTAACCACATAACTACCTGCTGTAAGTTATATGTGCCAGTTGCCCTGCACCACTCCCAATTCTATGATGAACCTCCACCCTGAGACCCCTGAATAGCAAGTGTCTGTATTCTTTTCCTGCAATGCCTATTGTTTGGTTCTTTTATCTTTTTTCTCTCTCTCACACACACAGCTTCATAACCTTGTGTCCAATTTAAACATTGCTCTCAGCCCCATTGAATCCCTGCAGCACTCTATAGACCAACTACCCTTTTATTTTTATGAATATTTCTCTCTTAGATCATTGCTGTTGGAAAAGCTTCTTTCAGTGCAGCCTACAAATAGTAACTACATAGCTAGCTATATCAAAATTTAGAAAATTATCTCCAGCTTTCCTCTACTTGCCTTTATTTCTGTGAGCAAGAGTAACAGTAATAACTAGTAAGTCTCTTGTTCATACAACACCAGCTGACAAGTAAAGGAAGCTGAGAATAAATTAGCACCTATTTACTGTGGAAATAAGAGTCCTTCATAATCAGACCTCCAAAGACCAGAAGGATAATAATCTCAAAAGAAGGATTCACAGTATGCCATTACTCTGCACCTTACTTTGGACATATTCATCATTAAAATAGATATTCAAATACCCGTGATAAAAATCTTGTAGCATTGATCCAAGAGATTTATCAATCCTAATGATCACAAAGGGCAATTCAATGACAGCTGGAGAACAATGTTGCCACTAAGGTAATGAATTCATCAGTGAATACAAATTTGAAGCAACATAGATGAAGTTTCAGGTGTATCTGAAAAGAAGTAGGCTCAAAGATTGAGACAGAATAATTTTTTCTGAGACTGAAATGGAAGAAAAGTACAGATGGTCTTGTCCACTCAGGGAAGCTTACTGATATCAATAGAATGTGAAATAATAAATGCCTTGCATTAGTCCAGACTCAGAATGGTCCTTATGTCAATTGGTCTTAAGCTAAGGACTCCAAACAGAGCAGAGGTGTTGAGATTGTTTTATTTTGGCCAACAAAGTTGTAAATAGCAGAACATATGGAGGCCTAAGACAAGCTAATAATTACAAAGCTTTCTACAAGACAGGCCAATGAAATTCAAGCCAGATGAAATCTGTGGAAAAACAAAAACAATTTGGAAGGTTGCACTGAGATAAGTACTGTCATATATAGCAGTCTGTGGAATAGCAAAGCAGCAATTGTGGCAAATTTAAGCTACAGAAGGATTAGCACAGTCAGGAAGATGATTATGGTATCTTGTAGATTTGTTGCATATGAATTCATCTTTCGCCATTTGTTTGGAGAGAAATTAATTCCATTTTTTCAGCATAATGTCAGCTATTAACATAATAAGCTTGGCTTCCCATACTCACCACAGTTATGTTTCTCCATTTTTTTTAACCTTGTATTGCATTATGCAGTATGGGATTTGGTCATAGCATTTGTTATAATAAAATTGTAGAGTCATAGAACACAAAAGCCAGAAAAGACCTTAAAAGTTTAGGCAAGCTTGCCTCAATTATGTTATTATGTTCACACACAAAGGAACCTTTTAAAATTCTACTAAATATTTTCTTTGTTGCCGTTTAAGCACATTGTTTTCTGGGCATAGTGAATAGATTCATACCTTTCTCTTTTTAAAAAGCTTCATAGGAACTTTAAAATGATTATTTCTTTCTCCAATCTTTTCTTCTTTATCTTTAAATAAATCAAATTTCTTCATTCTTTTTTATGATCTGAAAAGTTCTGACCATGTAAGTACTTAAAAGTTGGACAGACCAAGGATGCAGCATCTATTGTGGCTAGCTACCTAACTTTTGGTGCATTTAATCTGCAGTAATGGATGAAATAAAAAGTCATCATGCTATCTGGAGTATGCAATGTTATTAGGCAAGCAAAACATCACTGTGACTTTCAGAGTCCTGGGATTAAGAGCTTACTTCATTTACTTATTGTGAAGGGAGAAATTTCTCACACATATACTTGAATTAGGGAAGTCTATAATTCATCCAAGATGTTGAAAACAGGTTGCCAGCTGAGATAAAAAAAGAATTTATGAGAAGAATTTCCAGGTCTTCTAAAGTTATTCTTATGTTTCTAGGCTACCGTTGGTTAGGTCTTTGGAAAATAAGTGTCTGAACTTTATACAGCTTCGCTCTTGATTCTGTTCTGGTCAGATAAGCAACAGCCTGCAGGATTTATTTACTATGCCTGACCTCAAGCCTTGTTCTTTTATATTTAATTTATATGTAAATGTAAATAAATTTACGCAATAAATGAAATATTGTTGATTGTATGTGGATTTTTGTCTTTCTAGTCTCTTCTGCTTAACTTGATGGCTTTGACATTTATGAAATTGAGAGTTACTTCTATGTCCATAATGGCTGTTTTTTTAATACGCTGGTGCAAATTTCCCTCAAACAGCCATTATGATCATCAGCTGCTGGGCAGTGTCCTGCGCACTCTTGCTGCACATGGCACTATTATAATCTATGACTGCATTTCAAGAAAGGCTCTAGCAGCAGGTAGGGAAGCTAGTCTTCTCTCAATCCTTTAACAGCAAGCATTGGTAATACATCCCTATTTCCATGTCCCACAGTACTTGGGCTCTTCTTTTTCTTTTTCCTGCACCAATAATATTGCATTATTTAACCCTTATATTGAAATATGCAAATGTTTACAATGTGGAGATAGATTCATCAACTTCCTACATGGAAATAGAGCAACTTCAT
Organism: Eudromia elegans; assembly: GCA_003342815.1. Lineage (NCBI taxonomy): Eukaryota > Metazoa > Chordata > Aves > Tinamiformes > Tinamidae > Eudromia > Eudromia elegans. The sequence goes on along the minus strand of PTEX01000296.1, from coordinate 89,340 downwards.
GGAAATAAAACAAGTATAAACCTGCAACCAGCTGATAGGAACCCATGTGTGCACAGTGAAGAAAGCTGCTGAGACAGCCCAGTCGATCCATTCCTTTGTTTGCCAGATGTT